>RJWH01003678.1:0-139357 GCA_004363575.1 Solenodon paradoxus
TGGAGAAAGTCTGGTGGCCCCACTCCCCGCAAGACCACCCAGCATTGTATTTGGACTCCTCCTCTGGCCCCTTGCATGTGCCTCCACCACCATCACCCCAATTACAATGCCCCAAGAGCAAGACTGATTTACAGGTGCGCTCTCTTCCACTGCCTCCATCTCAAGACCTCAACCTCTTTCTGCTAAAAGGGAAAATGAGGAAAAGGTTGTCAGCTGATTCTAGGACACTGGGTGAGGCCCCATGAATAGGAGCTGAGCTGATCTACATAGTGAAAAGCTGTGAGTAGGCAGAGGGGCTGCAGTGGAGACACAAACACCATAGTTGGAATGAGAGCCCCCTTGGCCAGTGAAAGTTCTGGACGTGATGGAAAATGAAAAAGGGCTGCTAAAGATTATAATATAAACTGGGACCTTGTTGATGTCCTGCAAGACAGCGCCTCTGGAATGTCTTTTCATCACTGCCTAAAGGACAAGAAAGAGTCTACACGGAGCCTGAGTCACGTGAAGTCGGCTCCCACTTCCGTTAGATGCTTATTGACTCTGCGCCCACTGGGAGCCAGTGAGCTCACACCCAGCTGTGCACTCGGCCCCAGGGCGAGTGGTGTGTGCTCGTGGCCGAGGTCAGTGGCAGTGCTCCAGGCTTCCCCGCCAGCTAGCAAGAGTCTACATGGGGATGAGCTGGACAGAAAGAGGTCAGCCCACCTCCATTCCCTTGACAAGAGTCTACAGCCTCCTTAGGATCATCAAATAAGAGTAAATCTCAGGTGTTCCTGGGCTGTCCAACATGGGGACAAAGGCCAGCAAGAGGACAAAGCCCAGCATGTGCCCTGAGCTGGCAGACAGGTCCACATGAAGGACACAAAATAGCCTGTTCATTCAGTAAGTCCCTCCAGCAGACCGCAGACCAGCATCACCTCCAATGAGGCCCAGCCAACGCCGCCGGGCTGCACGTGTTCTCAGATGTCAGATGAATTTTACTGTTTTTAAAACCACAGGGTATGGGGGTGAAATCCAGCAGTATACAGCCCAGACACCAGCCATGGTTGTGGTGACACTGAAGGACTAGACAGGCAAGCGCACGGGGTCAGAGCGGGTATGACACAGGACACTGGCCCGTTTGTACCACCGGCCAGCTCAGAGCCTTGGCAGCATGGCTCCCCAGCTCAGCTCGAGGCAGCGCGCAGCCTGCTTCCGCCAGATCTTCCATCACAGAGCCACGTGATGCAACCACGTCATGCTCATCTGCCATGTCAGTCCCAAGTCCTTCACAAGGTGCGTCATTTTAGCTTTGTCATCTGCTCGCCTAGTGCTCATAAGAGTTGTCAGGGAGACACAAGACGCACATGGCATGTTTGCTGTCCGTGAGCCCGGGGAGGGAAGTTTGCATGGTGCAAATTTTATAAATGTTTCAGTAGAGAAGTTTGATAATAAAACTGGGATAGTAAAATAGATAAATCCAAGTAGGGAAGGAGTTTATGGCAGGGGATCATTGCAGGGTGGGGAGGGGACGATTGTCTTGGAGAAGAGGGGCAATTCATGGCAGAGGGAGCGTGCATTGCCCATAAGCACTGCCAGTATCTCAAGAATTGGGCAAATAGAGTTTTTCTTTTATCAGAAGAGGCAGGGGAGGCTGTCAGGCACCTGTGGTGGGAAGCGGGGTGAAAGGGTGGGGTGATTCAGAAGTAAATAGGAGGATGATTGACCCTGAATCCAGGCTGAACCAGGAAGGGCTGTCTGCTGCTGAGTTGAGGGGTGTGGGGAAAGGGGAGAAGCTTACCCAAAGTTTGGGTCACAAGCATTTTGTTCCAATGGATCCGTAGACACAACAAAACATCTAATCATTTATGGCTCAAAGAATGGGAATGCAGATGGTCTTTGTCTAGCTTTGCTGTCCCCAGACAACGAGGACATCTGTGAGTCTTGCCTGAGGCATATGAACAAGGGTGGTTCTTTGTCATGAACCAGGTTCCAGAAGACAAAAAGATGAGGGAGTTTCCAAACCTTCTGGCACAATTCAAAAATGTTGGGATGCCCTTAGCTTTTGTGAGTCTGCTCTTTTTCTAAAGGAGCTCCATTGTGGCACCAACTGAGTGGAACTCGGAAGGGGCTCTTTGTCAATAGGCACCCCGGAGGCACACGCAACAGCAAACCCTGCTCACCTGGGAGGAATGTTAGTGCTCAGGACTGCCCCAGTCCAGTAAGGGACACCCCACATGTACAGGAAGACAGTGAACCCCCTGGAGGAGGAGAGCCCTGCCCAGTCTTCCCATTCCCAGCAAGCAGCTCCGTCCATCTCCAACCCTCCACCCTTCTTGCTGGGTGACCCACTCTCTCACTTACCAACTTCAGGTTTCATCCCAACTTTTATAACTCCTTATAGAACATCATCAGCCGCTCTCGACCCATGGATGAGCCATGAGGCCACTTGTCGCAAAAGTCTTTCATGGAGAAAACTTTTTCTTGCTGTCGAAGCTTTACCAAAGTACAACCACAGGGTGATGGATTTTTAGGCTGGTATAGGGCTGAGGTTGGCCAGGATATAGCATGTCCTTGGTAAGTCTTTTTCTATGAATAGCTGAGCCCAAAATTTTGATATTAAGACAGAAAGGAATCCAGTGTTCACATTTTTAAAGACCATGAAATACTGATATTTTGCCTACAATTACCAGTATTTGATCTCCCACTCGTAAGGATGCTGCTGTCAAAAAAAAAAATAGAAGCTAGCAAGTGTTGATGAGGACATGGAGGAACTGAAAACTTTGTGCCCTAATGGTGAGGTAATAAAATGGTGTAGCGACTGTTGAAAACAGCTCAATTTTTCCTCAAAAAATTAAAAGTAGCATTGCCATATAATCCTATAATCCCACTTCTGAGGCTATATCCAAATGAATTCAATGCAGGATCTCAATGAGATATTTACACACCCATGTTCATAGCAGCGGTATTCACAACACCCAAGAGCAGAAGATACCCAAGTGTCCATCTATGGATAAACATGTAAACAAAATGTGGTAAACACATACAGTGGATTCAGTCTTGAACAGGAAGGAAATCATGCCATATGCTACAACATGGATGTACGATGAGGACATTAAGTTAAGTGAAATAAGCCAGTTAGAAAAAAAGGCAAAAACTATGATTCCACTGGTATGAGGCATCTAAAGTAATCATATTTGTAGAAACCAAGTGGCAATGGTTTCCAGGGGCAGAGGGGAGGAGGAATGGAGGGCTGTTTAACAAGAACAGAGCTTTCATTTTGCAGGATGGAAAGGTTCTGGAGACCCACCTCACAACAAGGAAAATATACCTAACACTACTGATGCGGACTTAAACTTGCTAAGATATTATATGTTTTTTACTTCACTTAGATGTGGACTTAAACTTGCTAAGATGTTATATGTTTTTTACTTCACTTAGATGTGGACTTAAACTTGCTAAGATGTTATATGTTTTTTACTTCACTTAGAAGTATCCGTTTTAAATGTGAATTACCAGTATATGAACTCTGAAGAATAGCATGGTATACCAGAAGGTCAGAGCCCCCAAACCCCTGTAATGGCCATTCTTTAAGACATTTTTAGTGTTACCTCAGATGACAGTTGTCACTGCCATCTCAGAAGAGCGTCATCGTCTCGGCCCTGAGATGCAGTCTCCACCCGTCATTTCCTAGTTCCAGTACTTTGGCCACATGCCAGGACAGAACCCTGCCAGTCTACACAGCATCCTGTACAAGTTAGGACAGAACATCCCCTTTCAGTAGACTCAGCTCTGTCTACATACAGTCTGGTGAGAGAAGGAGATTTTCTCAAAGAAAAGGCTCCTTCCTCTGGGTAGAAGCAGGCTTATTCATGAGCATGACATAGTCAGCAAAATGCCTCCTGGAGTTCAGCCCCCACCCACCCTCTGCCTGCTGCATTTGTTCTGTACACAAACTGTGCAACCGTATATGGCGGCCCTGCCCATGTCTTCCTCCAGTCTGCACCTCCAGCATTTGAACTGCCTCCCCAAGGTCATCCCCCAGCTAGTCCTCCTCCTGTTTGACCTTTCTCTGCTGCCCCTCAGCTGGACCTTATTTGATTTCAGGCATTTTCTTCTGCAAAATCTATTGATACAAGTTGTTTGGCCCCTCTAAGAGGTCCATATTCCCAATCCCACCACTGCCATCATCACTATTCAAAACTCTCCCACAGCTGGTAGTGTAAAAGAATCTGCCAATAACTGACATGCAAGTCTAATGCAGAGAAGTTTAAGTACATGTGTTTTCTGATCCAGGTTTCTGTATCTTCAGGGATTTCCCTCCTGGGGGGATCGCTGATAGTGGTGACGAGGTGGCTTATACCTCCCAGATGTGGCTCTGCCCTGTGTCCACATAGTCACCCAGGTTTGCTGAAAATGCCTCCTTCCCTAGGCCTCGCTGGTCACTTACTATATTTAGAAAGTGTTTCAAGCAACAAAAATGGAGACCACCTCCCACACGGAAAGGAGAGTCGTTTTGGCTGGAGTTACTGAATGGCTATGAAGCATCTACCTGGCTGATCCCATGGGTCAGTCTGCTCGTTCAATTTCTTATCTCCGTGGAAACACCATTTTCATGGAAGAAAGTGAACCCTTTCCCATTTTTTTTTTAAGAAAAGAAATAGAAAAAAAGAAAGTAAGTCATTGAAAGCATCCGACCTGTGAATGGCTTGGTGGCTCCCTGGAAAATCTTCTTAGAGAGTTGAGCTTTTCCACGCTGGCTCTTACAGATTAAATTGAAATGAGTCTAGTATGAAATGCTGCAGCCCTGCCAAGTCTTGTGAAGGAGAAGCCATCTCCGCGCTCCTGTCCTCCTGTCCCTGCTCTGGCAGGAAAAGGATCAATGTCACCGCCAAGGCTGACGTGTCCTCCGCCATGGCAGGTACCACCGTGAGCTCGACAGAGAGGCGGCTGCCCCACTGACAGCATCAGCTGTTGTTTCCCATGCTGCCAGTCGGGATGTCACATAGAACAGAAGGAGACGGCAGGGAAGAGCCTCAGCAGCAAGAAGTAACACACGGAGAGGTGTCTGAGCCATGCCCCAGCCTGTCCCCTCCTGTCTACCAGGGAAATGCCCACACCACCTTCACTCACTGCCTCCATACACAAGATCTAAATCTGCCTTGACTCACCTCATGTATTCATTCATTCTCTGTCCCCCGGGGTTCATCTGTTGAATCCTGGCCCCCAGTATTCAGAACGTGCTTGGAGATGGAGCCCTTCAAAGGGTAGTGAAGTTAGAATGAGGCCCTGAGACTGGGCCCTCATGCAGTCTGGCTGGAGTCTTTATAAGAAGAGGAAGCTGGACTCACAGCACCAGACACAGACGTGGAGGAGAGACCACTGGAGGAGCGACAAGAAGGTGGCACATCAGCAAACCTGGGGAAGAGAGCTCAGCAGACACCAAACTTGCCGACACCTCAGTCTGGGGCTTCTGCTCTGCAGACCCGGATGACAGTAGCTTTTGCCTTTGGAGGTTCCCTGTCTGTGGTGTCCCCAGCAACCCAAGTGAGAGACTGAACCCACTGTGTGCCAAGCACTGTGCGGAGAGCTGGGACGGAGCATCCAGGAGCGCCTTGGGAGGACGCTCCTTGCCCCCATGCTTCCCACCAGAATGGCGGGCAGTTTCACCCATGGTTCATGATCCCCACTCTGCCTGGCACAGCCCCTTGCCCCTTTTGCCAGACTGAGCCCGACCCATACTGAAGATTCAACTCAGGTATCTCCTCCTACCAGGATCTATCCCTGATCACTCCCCACTGCCTGGGACAAGTTATAACCTTGCCACTCTACTACTATATACTTCTCTAATATGGTATCCACCATCCTGTGTTATAATCATCTTTCCGTGAGTTTGTCTTTTCTGGAAAACGTAAGCTCCTCTAGAGTGGCACTTGTTTCGCTTATAATATATTCCCAGGACCTGACCAAGTAAACATGTAATAAATACTCATTGTGAATAGATGGGTGGATCGATGGATGGATGGATGCATGGATTGGTGGATGATGGATGGGGGGGTGGGTGGATGGAAAGAAGGAAAGGGAAGGGAGAGAGACCAAAAGGGAGTGAGGGAAGATTGCAGGAAGAAGGGACTGAGAGGGAGGGAGAGAGGGTGGAAGACAGAGCAGTAGGAGAGAAAAAGCATAGACACATATGGAACTGACCCCAAAAAGAACCAGACACAGCCCACCCATGTAAACATTGCCCAGTCTGGATAAGAATGAGACACGGTTTCAGAAACCAAAGTCCCAAGGAAGGATCTCAAGACAGCCTGCTCTCTCCAGCACCCATCTCTGAGGAGGCGTATCAGCTCATTCACAATAAGAAAACCCACCCTGGCCACCTCTGCAAAGATCCTGGAGAGGGAAGGAAAGAGTGAAAATTCTCCCATTTCTGGGACAGGTTGTGGTAAGCCCTGCAGGACTTTCCTAAGGAGATAAAGGACCCCAACCTCATTCCACCCTGCCTTCATTAACCCTCATCAACATGATCCAGTTCTACAGAGGAGGAAACCGTTGCACAGTGGAGCGGGCATTTGACCTGGGCCAGCTCTCGGCTATAGGCAACTCGGCCCCGCCTGCCCGAGGGGACGGATACCAGAGCTCCCTGCTGTTGCTCCAGGGAGGAAGGCATCTTGCAAAGGAAAAAGCTGACCCTTGACAGTCAAGGATGGTTCCCACCTCCTGCACAAATGTCCTAAACTTTCCACAGTTCAGCCTTTCTTTCTACAAAATCAGAGCCCCACTTCACAGGGCTGGGGCAGATAAAGTGTATATGATGCACTCAGGAATTACTACTGGGAAGAGCCGGGTTTAAAAGAGCTGAGATTTCAGCACACAGAGGAGAGAAAATTTTTCAAAGGACAGAAATTCTCCCTTCACAAGCACCCTGCCTCAGAAACCCGAAGTGTGTTAGGAATGGAGTTCAGATTTAGGCTGACCCTGTTTCTTTGAGATGAAAGTGGGACCTTGGGATGGCAAAGACAGAATAACAGGCTTATGTGCTAGCAACTAAAGTGAGGGTAGAAAATGGAGCAATCTGAGCAGGAGCAGAGCAGCCAGGCCAGCAACAAGTAAATAATATGTGATGCACATTGATAACCGATAACCTAATAACAATGCATGGTCCTGACGGGACTTCATACAAAGGGCCAGGGCTGGTGCAAGGAATTGGGGCACCTTAGGCAAAAATTAAATTTGGCGCCTCTATAAGTCCCACTCTAAATGTCCTGCCTAAAACAAATGCCACTTTAACCATCCCAGTGCCAGAAATGCCCAGTAACCCTCATCGTATCAGAAATAACCTCCATAGTACTTACTGGGGCTCAATCATGCTATGGTGCTCTGCTCCCTTTGAAGAAACAGGCACACAGGGTGTGGTGAGGGGGATGTGAATCCTCTTCCCGGGGGGCTCCTGTTAACTCACAGGGGCGGGAACAGCAGTAGAGGCCACATCCCGCTGCAGTCAGTGCCGGCAAGGTTCGTCTTAAATGTGGGCCAAAAGGGTGACTGCTTTGGGGCCCCTTCAACAGGGTAACTCAACTGCTCCTTTTGACCCATGTCAAAAAACAACCCCAGTTTATTTAAATAGGATAAAATTGACATTTATATTAAAATAATAGGAGTGCAGGAGACATGAATAAACAGAACAGTCCCATTTAAAATGGTACGTACGGTCAGCCTACTTGGAATTCAACTAGAAGTGAGACCTTAAAAGCCTCAACAAAGGATGGGCGGAGCCAGGCAACCTAATGGGGTAAATCAAGGAAGCCGGTAGGCTGACCATATGTACCATTTTCAATGGGAATTTTTTTCATATTTCCCAACTGTCCTGTCATTTTAATATAAATGTCAATTTTGTCCCATTTTTAATAAATCAGGGTCATCTTTAATGTGGGATAAAACAGGCAGTTGAGTTGTCCCAGGCCCAGTCTATTAAGGAGGCCCCAGAGCAGCTGCCCCTTTTGCCCCACATTAAAGATGGTCCTTGATGGCAATGACTCTTGCAGGCCACGGCCACTTCTGCTGTTCCCGACCCCTGTGAAGAAGCAGAAGTTGTGCAAGAAGTTGGTTCCCTACCTGTACCCCACGTGCACCTGTTTCTTCAAAGGGAACAAGACACCTCAGACAATGTGGTGGAGCCACAGGTAAGTACTATGGGAGTTATCACTGGCACTGTGGGGGTTATTGGGCATTTCTGGCACTGGGATGGTTAAAGCGGCATGTGTTTTAAGCAGGACCTTTAGAACAGGGCTCATAGGGGCACCGCTTTTCATTTTCACTTAAGGAGACAAAATTCCTTGTACCAGCCTTAGCTGTTTGTACGAAGTCTCACCAGACCACACGTCATTACTCTGTGATCGTTGATCAGCATCACGTAGTACTTAGTTGCTGGCCTGGCTGCTCTTCTCCTGCTCAGATTGCTCCATCTCCTCCCCTCCCCTTAGTCACCAGTCCATAACCCCAACTCATTTTCACCATTCTAATGACCCATTTTTGTCTCAAGGAAATATGACCAGCCTACTTTAAGCAGAAGGACATACGTTGCTTATGAGGCAGGAAGTCTCAGTTGGTGGCCTCATAGCTGCTTACACAGCTTACGATGTCTTCCAGAAGCCAGCTTTCCTGCTCCCGGCACGTAGACTTGTCCCACTTGTTACCTCACCATTGCAATACGGCCACCAAAGCCCACCTGGCCCTCAACTGCCTCCCAAGGAGGAAGAAAGAGAATGCGACAAAAATATTTCTCCTCACTTGCCTCACTGTGAACTTGGTGAAAAGTCTTTCCAGAAGCCGTCAGAAGACTTTCTCATGCATCTCACTGGCCAGTCTGGGGTCATGTGTCCCCACACACAGAGATCACTCACTATGGACCAGTCACTGGCGAAGGGAAATAAGCTGTCATGATGGTTTAAATCACTTACCCTCTACAGCTGGGCACAAGGTTCTATTAGGAAGAAGGTCATGGCTGTGGGTCAGCAGCCAATAGGGCCTACCAACCAACAAGGAGACGTTGGTAGTGGGCTTTAAGCCACATAAATCTGGTTGTGATAGTGGACATCCCTTTATGCCACCTGCCAGCATCTCCTCTGAGCTTCTCTCCACATGTCTGTGCTGCTGAGGGACCAGCATTGGAAAGGATGCGTTCATGATGATTGGGCCTGATTCAGGCTGCCTGATTTTCAGAACGTTGATTCCCTGGGTACCAATTTTTCATAAAACCTGGTATTTAAAAAAAAAAGAGAGAGCGAGAGAGACTTTCAAAGGATAGGGACATCCCTCATGAGATGGTACCATATGCCATCAAGGAATTAAATGTCATTCTTGGCTCTGCAGACTTTGCAAATGCTTTTACTCTCTGAAAAGTAAAACAGATCTGGTGTGTCTACAGCTTTATTCTTGAAAAAGAAGAAATTCCCACTGCTGGGAAAGCAGATCAGTTTGAAAACTGTTGCATGCAAGGAATCGAAGGCTCAAATGGCCTTCAACAGTAAGGAGAAATGATTGACTAACTAGCCAAAATTTCCTAAAGTGGGATGGACTTCAGAAATAGCAAATCAGAGTTCTTGCCCCTTTCTCTATGATTAGACTGATCATATGTCCATTTTAAATGAAACAGTATCTTTTGTTTTTGTATTTCTTGACCATCAATTTTGTCCCATTTTTAATAAACCAGGGACATGTCTCACACAGGGCACCGGGGGCAGTTGAGTTGCCCTGGGCCCAGTCTGTTGAGAGGGTCCAAAATCCCTGCCCATTTTGTCCCATTTTGAAATATAGTCAGCCTCTCTAAGATTCTCTTAGTTCTGTTTTGCTCTCAGCGTCAGTCTTGTCTTCGGGCTGGCTTCCTTCGTGGTCGCAAAATGGCTGCAACAGCTCCAGACCACACACTTGTATACTACACCATGCAAAGCAAGAGAGCATCTTTGTCTCAGCCTTTCCAGAGGGAGTAATAAGATTCATTCTGAATTGTCCAGTTTAGTTCCCATGCCCAGACACCCAGAGTCTATCACACTGATTAAAAAGATGGCATGTATGGATTGGCTTAGCACAGGTCCTAGGCTTCTTCCCTGCATCTAGGAATAACGTCAGCTTCCCTGAAATCACAAGCATCGCCAGACAGAATTCGGGGCACTCTGGAGATCCGCTAAAGCCAGGACCAGGGGAGAGATACCAAGAAGAGATCCTAGATTTGAACAATCACTGTCCACCATTTTAAGTGATGACCGGTAGCCTAGCTACAGGGTGGAATATTATTCAGTCATGAAAATGAAGTTCTGAAACACGATAAAATAGGATGACACTTGAAAACATGAAGTGAAAGAGGCCAGACACAAAAGGTCACATATTGTATAATTCTGTTTATATGAAGTGTCCATAACAGGCAAATCCAGAGACAGGAAATAGATTAGTGGTTGTCTCGGACTAGGGAAACTGAGGGATCGAGGTGTGTGAGGTTGTTTTAAGGGGTGATGGAAATGTTCTAAAATGAATTGTGGTGACGCGTGCACAGATCTATGAATACACCAAATGCCACTGAGTTGTACACTTTGAAATGGGTGCACTGAATTCTAAAGGATATGCAGTTATGTCTCAATAGAGCTGTCTTTTAAAAATAAGCATGACCATAGGAGCTGAGTCCTCCACTGAGCCCCCATGGAGAGTCCTCACTGAACCCCAGAATATTCCAGTTCTGAGAAATGCTTGTTTCCCCACCCTGCTGGGAAGCTAGAGCATTTCCCAGGGCAGATCCCAGTTTCTCTGCAGGCTCAGCCTACTCCCTGCAGAGCCCACCACGCCTACAGGGGGCAGCACACAAGAATCTGGTCATCGCCCGCCATCCTAGACCAGCACCAACATACCAGCCAGTGTCAGCTCTGCCTCACACACACACACGAGATTGAGCTGGGAGGGACCTTGTGAATGTTCCAATCTAACCAGCTCCTATTACAGGCATGACAACTGAGGTCCAGAGAGGACCAGTGACTTTCTCAAAGGCACACAGCTGGTGCGTGGAAAGCCAAAACCACTCTCCAGTGAGCTTGACCCACAGAAGTCTCTTTGACCAGGTCAGAATATTAAATGCGTGCCTCCTGTGAGGAACCCCACTGCTCTATGCAGCAAGAGCTAGCAAAACCATGACCTGGGGAGTCGGCCAACATAATGTGCTGGTGACAAAAGAATAGGGGAAGGCCCAACCAGTCAAGGTTTCTGTCTGTCACAGAACAGAAGGCTGCAAGCCTGTCGCGGGGTCGCTAAGGGCGCTCCCCACGTGGGAACCTAGCCTCTCAGTTGCAGAGGGATTTAAAGGCACTTTATCAGCTCCCTGCTCCTAAGAGAATGGAGACCCTCCACCTTTTATTTGGGGGAAAAAATTAAAATAATAGCTCTTGAACTTCTAGCAGCAGAACAGAGATTACCAGAGGGGAAGCTGGTAGGAGCAAAGTTTGGTGAGGACAGTGGTGGGAAACTGTTCAATATTTGGGGTGGTCACGGTGTGTTATCTAGTTAGTAAGAATGAACAAGCGCATCTAAAACTTATGTGGTATATCAACATTATTTCGAGTTTAAAAAATTTTTGTAAATTTATTTTTATGTAGTGGTTCATCTCGGTTGTCCCCACCCCACCCCCGCATAGCTCTGGGATGCAAACCCAAATCCTTTTGAATGTATGTGGACTGTGCTCAGCCAGAGGCAGTGGACCTAACCACTACTCCACCAGGGTGCACCACTAAGAAATATATTTAAATTAAAAAAATAAATAAAAAGATTTACAGTTTGGCATGTGTTGGTGATATGCAAAGAGCTTGTAAGGATAAAGCATCCAAGAATATAAAACAAATTATCCAGATTACCCAGAATATAAAACAGACATGCTGGAGACCTAAAAGGGGAGGCAGCGCTCTCGGCCCTCTGCCCACAATGCCGGGGAGTCTCTGGGCAGACCCTGCTCCCGGCCCGGACTCATCACCCATCCGTCTCGGCTCTACAGGTGCCGCAAAGTCTCGTGCTATGACCTGCTGACTCCTGGGATATGTTACCGAGCCAAACCAGGACCCCAGGGAAGAGAGTTCCTGTGCCCAGCGCCAGGTGAGGGGCAGACCCTTCTAAGCCCCGGCTGATCCCTGGTGTTGTCGAACTTCTGGTTCTTCTGCAGCAGGACCTAATGAAAGCCGATCACAAGACCTGGGAGAAGGAAAGGGTCAGTTTATCTTCTGCGGGAAATGGAGACAGGGCAGATCTCACTCTCAAACCCTCCGTCTCACCGAGAGCAAACAGGGGTTTGGAAGGGGGCGTCCGAGCTTGGGAGCTGTGTGATAAGCTAACCCCCTGCCCACTGGTGACCAGCTGGTCCTCTCCAACTTCAGCCTCAGCAACACAACTCAGGACCAGATCAAGGAGAACGCTGACAGGCAGTGTGTGAGGGTCACCAGTCAGGCCTTGATTTCTCCAGACACCCAGGTGCCACCAACATCCCAGGCCAGTCTGACCTATAAGTTGTTTTTGAGATTTAGCAAGACTCAGGAAGGGGAAACAGAAAACAGTAGAGTATTAACCCCTGACAGGAAGGAGCAGGGGCAAAACACAGCTCATCAGTCATGCACATGGTGGGCTCCACACACTTTCTTACTAGGGGCTGTGGCTGCGCCGAGTCTCTGGGAACCCAGCACAAGTCTGCCCCCCGGGACGCTGAAGCGAGGCTGGATGAGGGAGAGGAGGCGCAGGGTCTCCTGGCCCGCAGAGGGCGGCCTCTCACAGGTCTAATAACCCATAGCAAACGGCAGCAGTGCCATTGTGACTTCTAATTGGAAATCTCCACCTGCTCTTCGTGCCCGTTTCCGGCAGTGTTCCCAACACCGCTGGAATTTGCTGTTTTGGGAGCGATAAAGGTGTGTTTGGGGCCCAGGCAATTGACACGCTGGCGTGCGAACCATGTGAAAGCCAAGGACCCAGGTCGGCCACTGGGACCAGAGTGAAAAACAAAACATAAATAAAACTGCTTCCTGCTCCTCTTCCTTCCCTCCTTAAAGTGTTTCTTCCTCCTCTCGTAAAATAAATAAAAAGAGAACAGGTGCACCCTGCTGGCCTAGCAGTTAGGGCTACCAGACGCAGTCCACATACATCCCGGGGACCGGGTTTTTGACCTGCTGGCCTGCCTGCTGGTCTTCATTCCTGCTTGTACCTTTCCTTGAGAGAGAGAGACAGACAGACAGACAGACAGAGACAGACAGACAGAGAGAGAGACAGACAGACAGAGACAGACAGAGAGAGAGAGAGAGAGAGAGAGAGAGAGAGAGAGGGAGGGAGAGCAGGAAAGAGGGAGAGAGGGAGGAGAGAGAGAGTGCAAAACATGGCACTGTGATTTTCTTTAAAAGGTATATGTAGCTATTTAATGAGGTGATTTTCAGAAGCATTAAGGAAAGGGTCTCCTTCCCAGAGGAGCCAGCCCCCAGCTTAGAGGATTGAATTTCGAGTCCATCCCACCCCCCACGCTCTCTGAGCAGGGAGAGGGGAGGGGCTGGAGGTCAAGTCCAAGCTAAGCAGTCAGTGATCTGAAACATCCATCATACCATGCAATAAAGCATCCAAAACCCAAAAGGACAGGGTACAGGGAACCCTAGGGTGGTGGATACTTGAGGTGCCCAGAACATGGCACTCTGCACCCCCTCGGCAGCCTGGCCTTCTGCCTCTCTCCAGCTCTTCCTCACTTATACCCTTATATCAGTAACCGGCACTCGGTAAGTCAAAGGTTTCTCTGAGTTCTGGGAACCACTCTAGCAAATTGACTGAATCTGCCTAGTAGGGCTAGGCAGTCAGGAGTACAGACGACACCCTAGGACTGGGGGTGGCAACCACAGAACTATGTCCTTTGCAACAATTTGGATGGAACCGGAGGGGATCGTGTTAAGCAAAGTAAGTCAGAAAGAAAAAAGAAAAAATACAGATGGTTTCACTCATCTGTGGAATATAATGAAGTGAAACAAATAAACAAGTAAACCCCAGAAAAAAACCCACAGGACGGAAGATGATGACTGCCAGCGGGTGGGAAGGGGGAGGGAACTAAAGAGGGGAAAGGTGGAGGTAGAGGATGCTAGAACTCTGGTGGTGGGTGTAGTGATACCCATAGACTGAGACATGAGTTCAACCTCTCAAAATGAGTATGGCTTTGTAAACAAAAGAAATAATAAAATCATTGTATTTTTTTAAATAATAGCAATAAAAATCTAGTTAAGCCCCCCAAAATAAAATATGGTAAATCTAAGAGAAACTCATGTCATTAAAATTTTTCGTCTCCAATAAAACATCGCTGAAATGGAAAAAATAAAAAAATCCTTATATGGTTTTCCTCAGAAGTGTTAGTGCTATGCCTCCCAAGGGACAGTGTTTCTGGTATGCTAATTTATTAATGAGATGGAAATGGGCCTATGATGAGGTTTGAGGCCACTGGAGGTCCAGTTCTCAGGCATTCCAGGTGCCATGTAGGGTCCATCGGGTGCAGACCAGTTGCCAGGCAGCTGGGTTGTCACATATTTCTGGTGGAGCTTCCTCTTTCACCTGGCTTCCTGCCTCAATTTGACTTCAGACAACATTCTCCTGGAGAAGATGATTGACTTACGTCAGATGGTTGAGGATGTCAAGTCAGCGTGGGCTCTGGTCTGCAGGAGGGGCTCCCTAACCAGGACCTGCCACCTGCAAACTGGAGGCCCCGCAAAGCCTGTGGTGTGGCTCCAGTTGAAACCCAAAGACCTGAGAATCAGGAGCAGTGACGTCTGAAGCAGAAGATGGATGTCCCAGCTCAAGCAGAATATAAATGCCCCTTCCTTGCTCTGCCTTTTTTTTTGTTCCCTTCAGGCACTCAACAGATGGGACGCACACAATGAAGTTAATCTTGATTCAGGCTGTCCATTCAAATGTTAATCTCTTCCAAAAACACCCTCCCAGACACACCCAGACCTGTTTTACAGCTTCCTGGGCTTCCCTTAGTCTGGTCAAGTTGACACAAATTTGTATCACACCTGCCCATGACGTTGTCCACTTACCAGATTGCACCTTCTCCGCTCACTTCCCAGCTCTCCTTGTCTCTGTATTCTCTCCCCCTCGCCCGTTTCCACCTCGCCTTCCTCTCCTCTCCCCGCTCCCTCTCTCTCTGTCTGTCCAAGAGATATTTATCCCAGCCCCTTTCTCCTTTTGCCACCTCTAAGCCATTCCCCCTTCTTTTCTCTGAGGTTGAATTCCAGCCCCGGGGCTTTTTGTGAGCAAGTTATTTCACGTCTCTGCCCTCTCCTCCGTAAATGAGAAGAAGCGCTCCCTTGTAGGTACGTCTCTGCACTCCAGATGCCACTGCTCTTCAGTCCTCCAACAGACCACGTAAGGGTCACTCCCGGGACTGTGCACCTGCTTCTCCTTCCTTCAGTGCCAGGAACACCTCATCTCAAGTAGCAAAGCAACCGTCCAGCACTCTCCGCGCCCTCCCCTTGCCCCCTTTCCCTTCCAGGTACTGATCCCCATCGGACACTCTCTTATACACTTCTTGCTTTTCCCTCTGTTGTCCATCTCCCCACTAGATGGTCAGCGCCACAGGACATGGACTCTACCTTGTCCATTGTTGCATCTCTCACTCTTCGAGCAGGTGTGTAGTCAGCAAGTAACCAGAACTGCAGCTTTGATCATATCCACTAGCTGTGCAGCAGGGCTGGAAACACAACGGGTGCTCAGTGACCTTAGAGATGAGGCGGATGGTGATGATGATGATGGCAGACCTGATCCAGTTTCAATGCACGACCATCAATCATGCAGTCCACTTGAGTCTTACACACAGATGTGTCCATTTCTTCTCAATGAAACTGGAAAAAACTCCATTGAAAACGAAAGGGCCCAGGGGCATCCTTGAATGACAGCATCTTCTCCACACCTGGGTAAGGAAGAGATCTTTAAATGCCTCCCCTAAACTAGCCCAACTGAGGTTTCAAAGATGCCCAGCTGCAGTACGAAAGAGTAACATTCAGAACGAACTGAACCCTAAGTGGACGCGGGACAAGCCTGTTCCCTGGGTTGGGCTAAATCCTAGTGTGACAAATCACCAAGATGGAACTATCTGGAGACACCCCCAGCCAGTGTCCTTTGTCCCCAGAGCTGGATCTCCTCAGACGACCATGTCTGGTTCAATAGCTCATCAACTTGGCCTCTGCAGTTGAAGGAAAGGAGTTGACTTGCTAGGGGGTCACCTGGGGTCAGTCACAGGGACTAATGGGAAGATCTTGAAACTAAGAGTCCAGTGGCAAGTCCTCCTTTTGTCAAGTCTCTGTACACAGCCACTCAACTCCCGGCCACACCTACCCTTGTGATGTGTCTTTCTTGTTTCGGCCTCCAAGACCTTTGGAACCTGTTTGCAGCACCCTTCCCTTTAGTAGACCCTCAGACAGGACAGCTGTCCCTGCATCTTATCATTTCCATTCCTCATCGTTCTCTTCCACTTTTTTTTTTTTTTTTTTTTTTTTCAAAAAGAGGATCCTATTTATTTAACCACAAGTCAATCTTTTGACATCAGGACTATCCAACAAAAATATTCTATCAGCCATCAATGACATGAGTTCTGCTCTATGAGATCAATTTAAATATGATACACATTGGATGCGCCCTGGTGGCTTAGTGTTCTAGCACAGCTGGAAGCAGTCCCATGTACATCCCAAGGTCCCAGGTTCAAGATCCAGGGCCGGGAGGAACAACCAATGTGAATAACTAAATCAAAATAAAGTGCTTATTCCTCCTCCTCCTCCTTCTCCTCCTCCTCTCTTCCTGCCTGCCTGCTTGCCTTCATTCCTGCCTCCTGAAACTTTCCTTTAAATAAATACATAAATACATAAATATGATACACTTTTAAAAAAGAAAGCATGAGTGCTGTGCCCCGGTGGAGCACTGGTTTGATCAGCAGCCTTTGGCCGAAAGCACAGTCCACACGCATCCCAAGGCCCCAGGTTCGTGTCCCAGGGCCAAGGTGAACAGCTAAGATGAACAATAAAAATAAAACAAGTTAAACACTGCTTCCTTCCCTCTCTTCCTGCCTACCTGCCTCTTCTCGCCTTCATTTCTGCCTGCACCTTTCCTTTAAAAACAAAAGTCATGAAACATTTCTGTGTGGTGCTAACTCTCATGCATCAGTGGCTTTTTGAGATAAGCCATCAACTCTGCCCTTTCTGACTTCTTAATGCCGGCGTTGATCAGGGATCTTGGGTGTCTGCAAATACTCCACCAGCATCTCCTCTCTCCAGGTGATGCCTTTGCTCTTGTCGGCGTCCACGTAAGAGAACCTGGCAGCCTGACCTGTCTGTCTCCCAGACAGACCGTGAGACGTGGCCCTGAGCTCAGCTCACCTCCCTTTTCCACTGCATGGCGCCGGGCGCACTTCTCAGAGAGCATCTCACTGCCCTTCTCAGCAGCACCCCGTTTTAAATTGTATTTTTGTTACCTGTGACACAAGGATTCCCCTCTCTTCCACTTTTATTCTCCCTTTATCTTGAGTCCTCCTTTTTTTTTTATTTGAATGTGTTGTTTTAGCTTTCTGAGCTGCCACAGATATTTTTGGAATGAGATGAGATATTCCTAAGTCCACAAATAAATAACATCTAATCATAACAGAGAACATTCACTGAGCGTTTTATAGTCCGATGACACTGAACTAAGCCCTTCTCAGGCAGAAACGCATCTAGTCGTCACAAGTCCCATCCAATGGACATAACAGAAGACCCATGATCAAACCAACTTTAGAGATGAAGAAACGATAGAAAATGAGGTGGATCCTTTAACCAAGGTCAGACGAGGATGAGTGTCAGGCTGACTGACTGGTGGGCCTTTCTGCAGAGAGATGGAAATAACAGGCAGCTGTTGGATGCTGGCCCTTCAGTCACTGTTTATCGAGATAGCATCCAAGGAACCACGTTCCATGTTCTCAAAGAAGGTTGTTAGGAGCAGAAGTGAGAACCAATGGAAGTTTTCAATTAGAAAAACATCACATTCGCTAGAGATGGAAGCACATGTGTGAGATTCAGATGTTGCAAAAACTCAACCTGGCACCTCCATGTTTATTGCGCACCTACTTACAATAGCTAAGAACTGGAAACCATGTAAGTGTCCAACGTCAGATGAATGGATAAAGAAGATATGGTACACAAATACAGTGGAATACTGCACAGCCCTGAGAAGAGATGAAACCCTGCCATTTTATTCGACATGGATAGAACCAGAGGGGATGATGCTAAGTGAAACAAGTCAAAGACGAAAGCTAGATCCCAGATGACCTCACACATAGATGGAATGTGAATAGACAAAACAAAGGAAGAGATGAAACAAAACCAAAACCAATCCTTGGACACTGGCAACAGAACTGAGGTGACCAATGGGGAATGAGATGGGGGTGGGTTGTGTGAGGCAAATGGTGGTGGAGCCCACTGGACAGTGGTGAAGAACACTTGATTTGGTGGAGGGCAGGGTATGTTGACATATATCTGAGGAACGGGGAACCTATACATACGAATTTGTTTTAATGTGTAGAATAATTATTACAATTAAAAAATGGGGAAAGAAATCAACCTGATTGAGACTCTTAAACTATACCATCAGAGGATACTGTGAATCAGGCCTGCAGAAAACTGATTTTGCTGTCTCCTGTTTTCCACACCACGGCCCTGCCACCAGGCAGGCAAAGCCCTCCTCATCCTGATTACATGAACTGGTTCTAGCTGCCTCAGAAGCCCTCGTTGCAGTGACCGCGCTCTTATGGCCTTTACACCTGTCTCCCCACGACGCCAGGCAGCAGAGCAGGCAGGGACAGGGCCAGATACTGGACTGAGCAAGCTGGACCAGGGACTTCCTTACTAATCATCATGGCCATCATCCCAGGCACAAAGGCGCACCTAATCCCCCAGAAAATGTCAAGTAACTTCCAAGTGTCTGATTTCAAGAGTCAACTCCATCTGTTGCCTGGAGACTAGACGCGAGCCTGGAAATGGACCCAGGGACAAATTAAGTGCGTGGGTGCCCTGGAGGCCCACCCCACCTCCGTCTCGCAGGCACATGTGTCTGTGCATGTGTGCACACGCATGTATATGTGTTTTCATATATGCTACTCCTCTGCACATACATACATACAGAGATCATGCACACACATCACACGCCACACACACCCGCTTTCCTCTTTGACTCCCTCCCTGAGCCATCTGTGCACAAAGACTCTGGAAAGTACAAGATGGTCTTGTACTTTCTAAATGGCCTGTCCATGCTCACAGCAAAGAGCTCACTCAGGTCATCGAGACATCAGAACAAGACTTGGACGAGGTGTGGGAAATGGTCCCCAGAGGTCATGTCTGCATGGCAGCAGAATCCCTCGCTCTGGTAGGTGGATCCTTAGCTGCAAATAGATCTGGAAATAAACGACACTGGCAGAAAAGAGGGCCATCTCTGTTCCTTCCCAACTGACAGGTTTGCAGCTGTGAGCACCAGAGCAGCCAACAGCAAAATGGGGTTTCTGTACCCGGTGGGGATCAGAGAAGCATAGGAAGAGAGTCAGAGCTTGGAGGGCTTGGTCATTTCCCAGACCAACCAGCTCCTGTTACCGAGAAAACTGAGTCTCAGAGGCCTATTATTCTCAGTCTAGAGCCTGCCCGACATGCAGGCCCCATCTACCGAGGTCTTCTAGAAGTTTCCAGAAGCTTCTGGAAGCTTCCAGAAGCTACTTTCAGGCTCAGGGACCCTGGTTCCCTCCTCATGGTTCCCCTTTCTCCAGGACACTCA
Source organism: Solenodon paradoxus (assembly GCA_004363575.1). Lineage (NCBI taxonomy): Eukaryota > Metazoa > Chordata > Mammalia > Eulipotyphla > Solenodontidae > Solenodon > Solenodon paradoxus. Next base: position 19,804 of record RJWH01003678.1, read on the forward strand.
GGCACAGAGACTGCCAGCAGAGAGGAAGCACCCTCTCAAGAGGAGAGAGCCCTGATCCCACCATTTTACTCCCACCTCTGGGCCTTGGTTTCCCCTCTGTAGGAGGGGGTTGGATAAACTCTCATCCAGCTCTGCTGCTGCCTGACCCCATATGGCCACACGGAGTCAACAAGACTGTGAGGCCCATGAAGTCGCCGCCCACCCCCCCACCCCGTCGCCTCCCCCCCATTGCCTTTATGCCCCCAAATCCTTCCCCCTTGTGCTTCCCCATCCACTCCTGTATCAGCAGAAAATCCCACACTGTCGTATTATCCCTGTGTCTTTAGACACAGAGAGGAAAGATCAACAGGAACAGTAATTACCATGAAGCTGGAACCCGAAGAGGGCAGAGAGAACCCAACAGAAAGGTGAGAAATGGCCCCAGTAACCCTGCATCTTCCACAAGTCAAGAAAGACGCCTGATGGCTGTCTCCAGAGCTCCCACCCAGCCTGGCCTCGGCCCCCCACCCCCAACCTGAATGGCCTGGCTACCTGGCCACAGCCCTCAGCCTGACCCACCACCCCTGCTCCAGGGCCAGTCTCTTCCCGAAGATTCCAGGAGTCCCGTCCTGCAGGCCAAGCCCCACCCTGGGAGCTCAGCGTCCTCAAGCTGAATGGTGGTCCCCTGCCCCAGGAGGGGCTCTTACTAATACAATCAGTTCCTTGTCATACCAGCAGGATTTTCCTGGCAACAGCCCCGGGGGAGACCCCTGCACATTCTTCTGCCTGTCCCCTTCCCTGAAAATGCATCTGAGATGCCACCTTGCAATGAAGAGTGACGAGCAGGCAACCAGGTCAGCCAAGTACTCGCTCCTTCGTCTTTAACTGGACCAGAACGTTCTCACCTTCCTCCTGGCGGTCTGAGGCTGTGGATTCATTGGATTGTTTGGTCTGGTTTTTTGTTGGAGTGAAGGGTTTCAATGTTTCGGTGTGAGTGGTGGCTCCTCTGGAGGTGTGTGATCATGGTGGCTGGCGGTGGTTTGGAGAACAGGGGATTTTTTTTTTTAATTGTGGTGCAACACACCTAAACCTCGTCATGTGGCCCATTTCTCAGTGCGGCCCGTGACATTAAGAGCATATGAACACGGCTGTGCAGGCCCCTGGAGTCCATCTCCACTTTCCGTCTCCGAGACTCACACAGAGGCCAGAATTGGTAGCTTTATGTACTTAGGTCGCCCTTCGAGAAAAGGAGGCCATGAGTGGATTTCTCGGACCCCCCGGGAGTTCCTTCCACCTCCATTTCACAGAGGTTCCCATGCTCTTGGGGGGGCTCTCCCCCCCCCCCGACTCTCCACTTCTGTCATCTCTTCCTCTGTCTCACACCCTGCAGCCTCCTGTCCTGGAAGCTCTCTGGTGACCACAGTGGGCCTTCAAATAAACCAAGCTAACGTCTCCAGCCCAAGGTCCTGAATGTATTCGCACCTGCAATGTCCCTTCAGCCACAGGAGCGGCTCCGCCCAGAGGTTCTAGAAACAAGCTTGAAGACACCTTTAGGGGACCCCAATTCTGCCAACTACAGAGGTAGTGGACCAGAGTTTCAGATGCCAGCTTTGTGTCTGGATTGTCTTCTGTGCCCAGGGAATGCAATGGCCACTGAGGGGTTCTCCTGCTGCTGGTTCATGCTGCCCTTCTCTAGGGGGGTGCCCTTCGCCCACTGCCTGCCAGCCTGATGACTAAGCAGAGCTCAGGGTTACAGCACCAGCTTAGTAAGACTGGGAGTCGGGAGTGAGCCCCCACGTCCCCACATCCTCCAGAGTTTCTTCCCAGCTCTCTCACTTGCTTTGGGGGCAGGAGAAGGAACTATCACTGGGAGACACTAGAAAATGCTCTTGACTTCAAATTCTGCCCCTTCCCTCCATCATCAGAGGCCCTAGAGCCAGAGGGGCGGAGGGCAGGGCCCATGGCTCCGGGAGATGTGGGTAGCCCCAGAATTTGCAGGCCTCTGCAACACGGCTTTTTGTCCCTGCCAGAGCCACTCGAAAAATCCCCCTCAATATACGGTGACATCTAGCCACTTGCTATAGATGAGACAATCAGCTTGAAAACGGTCTGGAATCAGATGGTGGTGTGAGTACAAAACTTGGGGAACATACACAAAACCCCTGAGTTGTACATTTTCAAGGGGAAGCCTTTATAGTATACGAATTTTATCTCCATTTTATCTCCTAAAACCGCTGGCCTGGTGATGTCCAGGCCCCTGGAGCCCGGAGTGCCGAGTTATCCACGGGGGACCACTGCCACCCAGTGTTCACATAGAGGAACAGCAAGAAAATAAAGACGCCAGGCGGGTAGACAGACTGCCCATAGGTTGGCACTGTCCCTCCTCCCAGAATCACACATCAGAATCACACACCAGGGGGGCTGCATCTGCTCAAAAACAGCCAATTCACATTCCTGGGCAGGAGTGTTAATAACACCTGGTGACAGATTTAAACCCACCCCCTTGTTATACTAATAAAACGGGGCGTCTGTGAGACCTATGGACCAATCAAGTGCTGCAGACCCCTCGCGAGGCCCCACAGGCATCCATAGTTGTCACCACTAAAAAGAAGGAGCTGGGGTCCTCCAGGAGTTGCACAGTTGACACCTATCTGGCCAGGTGGGTTCACCCAGGTGAGGGGGAGCAGGCCAGGTGAGGAGCTGGTGTCCTAGAGCTCCTGGCCACCCCAGCTACCCACCCACCAGGTCCAGCAGGCTCCCAGCTCTGAGGCCAGCACAAAGTTATTTGTTAGTGACGGGATCCAGAAACTGAGCCAATATGAAAAACCTTCCCAGTTTTTATTTGTAACTGGTTCCATTTTTTTTTTTTTTTTGCCCCCCCAGAGCAAAAGATGCAACATTGCTTTTGAATGACTCTTGCCAAAAATGCATAACCTGCTTGGAAAACATCAGACCAGCCCGCCTCATCTGGGACACAGAGCTGGCATTTGAAAACGAAGCGCTTGATTTCTGAAACTGAGTGAACACATACCTCCCTGTCCAGGCCAGAACTCGGTCTGAGCCAGAAGCCATCACTGCCAGAAAGAGAGCAGCCCAGCACAGGGACCATGACAGCCCAGCCCTCGGCACTGGCCAAGCCCCACCCCTGCCCAACCCAGTGTGAGAACAGACCAGGAGGCCAGCTCACCCGAAGACAGGCAGGACCAGTCTGCCCAGACCTGCCAGGCCAATGCCAGGGAGCCCATGCCAGAGTCCCAAGCTCAGTCTATCAACCGGCTCATCCCAGCAGCTAACAGAGTTCCATGTGGATCCTTCCAGAGCCCAGCCTCCTGCTTAGCACGCCCAAGGAAGCATTCAACCAAAGTGAGAGGCCAAAACTAGGCCAACCCACCAGAGAACCTGCATCCAGCACTCCATCCGGGCCCGGCCCAACAGAGAGCAGTTCACCCCTGCCCCGGGCCATCACCTCCTCATGGGACCCAAAGCAGCTCAAAGCCTCTCTGAGGCCCCTTGCCAAGGTCTCTCATCATGCAGTCCAGGCCAAGGTCCCCATGGAGAATCTTCACAAAATAGCCCAGCTGCCCTCTGCCCATCCAGGCCTGGTCAATGCAGCTCAGGGACCTGGGAGACAGGCAGGAGGCCCCGGGCCTTGGGACAGGAGCCAGCTGAGCTGACCCCCTCCAAGCGGGCCGGGCCAGGGAAGCACAAAGGGAGGCGACCCCCCACCACCACCCCATGTCTGTGGGGAGTCTCAGGAAGGAGCTCAGACTGTCAGAGGCATCGTCATATCTGAATTTCAAAGCTCTCTGCGCAGGGAGGAGACATGGGTGGCTTCTCTGGGTGAGGAGCCACCGGAGTGATGCTGCACATCACAGACCCAGGATTCTGCTTCGGGAAGCCTTGGAGCAGCCCAGATCCAGCTAAGGCCATGAGACCCCAAACCCGGAAAACCCAGGTGGTTGAAATCCCATCGAGCAGCTTCAGGAAATACCACCCGTGACGGCTGTGGAATGCCGCCTCCTGAGACTGGAGAGCGGGCGGTTTTCGGGGTTGCTGGAGAGTGGGGTTCTCTGCATTTGCTTCTTGGGGCTTTGACTTCTTCCTGTGTGACCTCAGGTCAGTTACTAAACCTCTCTGTGCTCCTCTCCCCTCACCTCTAAGGAAGGAATAAAGAGTATCTCCATTTCAAGGTGCCATTCAGGACACTTAACAGCCAGTGCTGCCCAGCCAGCAGCCTACCCTGGGGCGAGGTCCCTGCCAGGGCTCTGCAGGACCACTGCTGACCATCGGTGATGGACCACGAGACAGGCCAGGAGGGCTGGGGTCGTACGAGCCCAATGTGAATGGAGTCCTTCAAGCAGAGGCCCTGGTCAGCTGCGACTACGGCCTGCCAAGATGCTAACAAACACCATCTCTCATCCAAAACCAGGGGTCATCACTCATGCCTCGTGAAATACCATTCGTGTGAAGCTAGAGTTGAGCAAGTCAGGACTGGGGACGAGAAAGACTCCAGGAAGAAGAGGAGCCATCTGTTCCCCTTTATGTCAACCAGATGTGAGTCAAGGCCGTTGTCAGATGAGAGGGGACTTTCCTCTTGCTGTGAGAATGGGGAGGAGCAGAGAGGCAGAGGCTGGTCGATGACAAGGGGTGGGTGAGGGTCCCTGCATCAGAGAGGGGGCGTGGCTCCTGCAGGCATGTCTGAGGGGTGGTCTGGGCCCTCTCCCCACATGGCCCTCTGCCCTGGCCGGCCCTGGTGGCGAGAGGCCAGGACTCCCTGCTCCCAGAGGACGAGGCCTGGGGATATGACCTGCACCAGCTCTGAGGGAGCAGCCGGAGCAGGGCTGAGAGTTTTAGAGGCAAGAGCACAGGACAAAGCCTCCAGGAGCCTGGGGCTTGGGCGCAGGTGCGGGAGAGGTGGGGGATGGCAGGGATGGAGTGGAGGCTGACCTGGCACAGGGCAGCCAGAAGCTCCAGGTGCCTTAAAGAGAAAACACTCGGTGTGGTGGGAAGAGGGAGAGAACAGGGGTTAGTGTAGGTGACATGCTGAGAGCCCTGCTGGGAGGTGGAGGCTGTGCAGAGCTGGAAATCTCCAGAGAAACAGGCCCCCCGCCACCCCCAGATGTCTAATAGAGATTTATTTTAAAGAACTGGCTCACACTGTAGGGAAGCTGGCAAGTCAGTGCAGGGTGGCGACCCAAAGCGCTGAGGCCACAGTTCAGTTCCAAAGGCTGTCTGCTGGTGGGCCCTGGTGGAGCAGCGGTTAGGTCAAGCGCCTCCGAAGGAACATGGGCCACATGCTTCTGGGTTTGAGTCCTGGATCCGGAGCAGGAGGGAAACAACCTGTGTGAACTAAACAAAAAGAAATTTTAATGGAATACTTCCTCCTCCCTCTTCCTGCCTGCCTGCTTGCCTTCACTCTTGCCTGCACCGTCCCTTTAAAAAAATAAAATTAAATTAAAAAAAGACTGTGTGCTGCAGAATTCCCTCTGCCCCAAGGATATTAGTCTTGGGTACTTGTCAGGACTTTCAACTGATTAGATGAGGCCCACCCACAGCATGGAGAGAAAGCTGCTCTCTTCAAAGTCCACCCATTTAAATGTTTTCTTCTTGTCGCAATTTATTATCAAGAAAAATCTCTCCTTTTTCTTTTCCAGCTTTACATTGATTTGATGTATGTACTGCAAAATGACCACCTCCACGGCACGAGCTAACTCTCCCTTTACATTACATGATGGCCAATTTCTCCCTTAAGGTGAGAATACTAAGAGCCACTCCAGCAGCAGCTTTCAAGTGCCTAGCACCTTAATGTTAAGTAGAGACCGCCTGTTCTAGATTAGATCCCCAGAATGTACTCATTTTCTAAATCAAAGTCTAAATGCTTTGACCAAATTCTCATCTCCCCACCACCCACTGCCCCACTCCCCCTCCAGCCCTGACAATCACCATCCACTCCACATTTCTATGAGTTCAGATTTTTTTAGCTTCCACATGTAAATGAGATGGTAGAGTATTTCTCTTCTTCTGTCTGACTTATCTCACTTGGCATGATGCCACTGAGGTCCTGTACCTACTGTCACAAGTGACAAGATTTCCCTCTTGTTCCTGGCTAAGTAGCATTCCACTGTTTAGATGCATTGTGTTTATCCATTCATCTGTTGACAGGCACTTAGATTGTTTTCAAATCTTGCCAACTGTGAAGAAGGCTGCCAGAAACCAGGGAGAGCCAGCATGTCTTCCACATTCTGTTTTCATTTCCTCTGGATGCATACCCAGAAGTGGACTTGATGGATGCAGGGGTGGGGGTTGTCCTAGGTTTCATTGTTTGGGGAACCGCCATACTGTTTTCCAGTGGCTGAACCAGTTTCTATTCCCACCCCCAGTGGACCAGTGTTCCCTTTTCTCAACACCCTTGCCAACACTTGTTATCTGACTTCTTGATACAAATTATTCTAAATAAATATGAGACAATAGCTCATTGTGGTTGGATTGGTGTTTTCCCTGATGATTAGGGAGGCCAAACCTTTTCATGTACCCGTTGGCCATGTGTGTGTCCTCTTGGAGAAAATGTCTACTCAGGTCCTCCACCTATTCTTAAGTAGGATTGCTTGGGTTTTTTAATTTTGGTTTTGGTTTCGTTGCTGAGTTACATGAGATCTATATATTTGAGTGTGTGAAACTCTTGATCCGATATAAGACTTGCAAATATTTTTCCTGATTTCATAGATGGTCATTTTATGATTTCTTCTGCTATGCAGAAGTTTTACAGTTTGGTGTAATTCTACTCAGGAATTTTCATTTCTGTTGCTTGGGCTTTGGGTGTACTCTCCAAAAAAAAATTATTGCCAATGTCAAGGAGATCTTTTCCTCTTGGTTTTCCTTTGGGTTTACGTTTAAGCCTTTGTTGGGAAGGCGATCAGGAGAACCGGCGGCCTGCTGACCGGAGAACTGGACCCGGGCACCTTCTCCTCCCTCACGTGGATGACATGTCCCTTTGCTTTCCCAGCTCTTCAGATGCAGTTCCAAGGATCCAGCTTTGAGAAAAGGCGCATCCCAGGGTGGGTGTCATGGGCCAGATGGCACCTCCCCCCAAGTTCAAATGCCCTATCCCCAAAACCTCAGAACATGGCTACACTTGGAAGTAGGGTTTTTAGAGAGATAAAATGAGATCATTACAGTCATGCAGCTGGAGTCCTTATAAATTTGGGGCACACCCTGGTGGCCTGGCAGGTAAGGTCACCAAATAGAGTCCACACACATCCCAAGGACCCAGGTTGGAGACCCAGGTCCAGAGAGAACAACCAAGATGAACAACAAAATGAAATAAATCATGTTCCTTCCTCCTCTCTCTTTCTGCCTGCCTGCCTACTCGTTTTCATGCCTGCCTTCCCCTTGAGGTCAAAAAGAAAGAAAGAAAGAAGATGGGGAGCCTATTCACCTGTGCTTATTTTAATGTGCGAGATTGAAATCACTGCAGTGAAAAACAAGGAAAAGAAATGACAAGGTCTGGAAAGGAAAAATGAGAGAGGGAGTGAGGGAGGGAGGGAGGGAGGGAGGAAGGAAACAGCCACATACAGAAGGATGACCTTGGGAAACCGTAGGGAGAACACAGCCACCTACCACTCAAGGAGACACCTGGATGAGGGACTCTCGCCTCTAGAATTGTGAGGAAATAGCTTGTTGCTGGTTACCGCACCAGACCATGTGGTTTTGACCACCCGAGTCCACTAACACAGTGCGGATGGCCTAGCGTCTAAGCCAGAGTCTAAGCCCCAAAGTCTGTGACCATAGCACGGAGAGCACAGGAACACGGCTTAGGTGACTTGTCTGGATCCATGTCCCTTCAGAGTGTCCACCCATCCTAGGAAGGAAAGCACCAGCTGTGTCTGCAGCAGCAGCTGTGACGCAGCACACCCAGCCACTAGCTTCTGCTTGAGCTGGGGTCGCATGTGGCCAGGTGTGGGGGAGAAGCAGGAAACTGGGGGTTCGGACGGGCTTGACAGCTTTGGACCTGCACTCAATGTGCTTTCGTACCACCCTTCCTATGTCCAATGCCTCGTCTCCAGTGCCAAGGATCAAAAGCTAAAATCTATGTTTCCAAAGCCTCCTTGCTGAGAAGGTGCGAGGTTGGCTCTTCAGTCAGGTAGGTGCACATACAGGAGATTTAGAATCCAGAAGGAAAGCAAAGGGAAGCCTCCACAACCTGACATATAGGCTCCCCCAGACAGGAGTTTGTGTGACATCCAGGATCCCTCTCCCTTGTGCCCTGACCATGGGTGCAAGTGTTTGGACTCAGAGCTTAAACTCAATCTTCCAACCCTTCTAACCTGTTGTTGCTGTATAAAAAAACATTTTCTGATGTGTTTTTGTTTAGTTGTTCATCTTGGTTGTTCTCCTGGACCCGGGACACAAACCAGGGTCCTCGGGATGCGGGTAGACTGCACTCAGCCAGAGGCAGCTGACCCAACCACTCCTCCACCACGACCCACACCCTGTTGTTAGAAATAGCCAGTGAGGGGATATCAATCAACCACACGGAGACTCTACCCATAAGGAATAGAGAGACCCTTCTACCTGAATGAAATACTTTAGCTGATGCTCAAACCAGAAATCAATGTAACTTTGGACTTGGTGCCATTTATGAATGTACAGAACCCTCCAGAAAACCTTAGAAAGTACCAGGGGAAGATAGGAGATACACAGAAAAGCATCTTACATTTCCTTCTAGGGGTGACATTAATGTTTCAGAAGGTTAAATATCTTCCTAAAGAGGGGTAGAGGATAAAAACTCCAATTCTTGTCCAAAACAGATTTATCGAGTGTTACTAGCCACATGGTAAATATTTACTGAGCATTTACTATGTGCTGAGCATGATATCAGGACAGCTACAGAAAAAGAGGAAGATGTTAGTGATAAAACATCCCATTACTCACCGTGGAGTTTTTCCTTCCGATACCTTTTGGCACATGGCATAAATACATACATCATGTTTTTCCAGATTGCCTAATTAGCTCTTCGATACTACAAGTAATCTCTTTTTTTATTATTATTATTTATGATATCTGCTTTAACCTGTGGGACGTTCGATTAAATAAGCTCCCATTTGAGCTTAACTGTAGAGAAAGGTATGTTTCATCATTTCCAATGTGCTTCTTTCTTTCTTTTTAAGAAGAGCGAGGAGGAGAAAGCACTTTAATTTTGTTTTTCTTTAGTTGTTCACATGGATTATTCCCCCTCGACCCCGAGTCTTGAACCTGGGACCTTGGGATGCGCGTGGACTGTGCCCAGTGTGCTAGACCGCTAAACCGCCAGGACTTGCTTCTTTTTTCCAATATTATTTTGTAGTCTAGCCTTCCTGCTCATTGTGGTGGTCAGTTTTTGCTAGAAGGGGCTGCCCTAACAAACTCTACACCTCCTAGCAAACAGCATCCACATCTCAGTGGCTTCTGTGCTAGCCTACACGGTGGCCTCATTGACATATGTGGTGGTGGTTACAGTGACGATGCTCCCTGAGTTTTCTCATTCCAGGCCCAGCCTGAAGCATCAGCCCCCTAGGATCACAGCAGAGCAGAGCGAGCAAGAGAGCTAGGACCAGCTCACCAGGCTGCCTAAGTCTTCTGCTCCGTGGTACATAGCCCATCTGCTCACACACCATTGGCCAAAGCAAGTCACATGATCAGACCCCATGTCCATGGAGATGGGATACCAGTCCCACGACAGGGTGCCCCCTGGTGGAGTAGGGATCACTTTCACTGCCTCCAAAGGAGGCCAATACATGTGCATCCCAAGGACCTGGGCTCTCATCCTGGGTCTGAGGGAAGAAACAAATGTGAATAACTAAATAAAAATAAAAGTAAAGTGCTTCTTTCATCTCTCTCTCTTCCTGCCTACTCACCTTCCTTCCTGCTTGCACCTTTCCTTTAAAAAAAAGTGGGGTCTTATCTTTAAAAAAAAGAAGGCAGACAAATCACAGGACAGGATGCATGATTCTCTTACAGAAATGGGGCCTGTCTCCCTGAAAGCAAAAATACTGTCTCCTACATTCCTCCACATGAATGTTAACTTCCTTTTGACAAAAAAACATCAAAAATGCCTTTGGAACTGATAACATATAGGATGTCAGATGTATATACTAACTTGGAAGCAATGTACTTTTTATCATCTTTACTCTCCCAATCAGAAACATGACATTTTCTTCCTTTATTCTAGACTCGTGGTCTTTTTATAAATATCCTGCTTCATTCATATTCTGCGTGTGCATGTCATTGCCCCCCCCCACTAGATTAAAGAGTTAAATATGAAAATTCCATATCATAGAACTACAAAACCTTCAATTGAGTAATTATCACCTCTTTGATGACATTATTACCTTCCAAACTTTGGAACAACGGAAGAAATCACAAAGGAGAAGCACATCAGTTTAAAACCCATAAAAGGCCTGAAAGCAGTACAATTAAAATGAAAAGGTTGCCGTTCGAGTAAATAATTGCTTCAAATATGATCCACAAAAGCATTGATTTCCACATCTTAGGAAAGATTAATGCAAGGTTGGGGGTGGGGAGAGGCACTTTTCTCCCAAAAAAAAAGAAGCTCAATTCCCACAAAAGAGAGGGAATACCTATTTTTAAATGATTCTGCTTCCCAGCAATCAAAGAAATGCAAATTAAGACTACAATAATCACTTCTCCATTGTAAACAAGCATCAAACTTTTCCATTGTAATGGTCCGTGTCAGCCAGGCTGCCTTGAGGAAAGAGTCTCAGGTATACCACTGCAGGTGAGACCTACTAGAGCAAACCTTTGCAGAAGAGGCACCAGGATGAGCTCGCAGGTGCTCATCCCCTTTGCGCCAGCAATCCCCCTTCTAGCCACTTGACCTCGGGAAAGGATGCCAAAGAAGAGGCTATTTTTTTTTGAAGACTTGCTTCCGTTTTACATGTAAAATCTGAAAAGGCAACTCTGGATGGTGGACAGAGCAAAGGGTTTCAAAGGAAAAATAGACTCCGATTTTGCTGGTGCCTTCTTCCTGCCTTTGTCCCCCGAATGTCACGCTGACCTTGCCTGGGCCTGCGTTGCTCCTCTATGATGCCGAATAATGAAATCATACGCACACCTTATGGGCTGTTGGGAGGACTGAATGAAAAGTCTGTACACAGCGGTGTTAGAAGTGACTGTGAAAGACGGCTTCATTGTTTCCACCATGCAAGGGAAGGCTTGGGAACAGTCCAGACCCGCAACAATAGAAGCAATGTTTCGTAAATCATGCTGCGCCCACCTGATGGGTAAATCATGCTGCGCCCGCCTGATGGTGCAGCCGTTAGAGACTATAATTACGAAGATAATGGGACAACCAGCAAGAATACTCCTGGTGTTTTCAAGCAGAAAAAAAAAAATGATACTAATTTTTTTTTTTTTTTTTTTTAGTAGCCATGGAAAAGCTCCACACAGGCGCAGGGAAGACCTGCGGGGGGGCGGGGGCTGGGAATCAGGGCATTAGGGTGGAAGATTCTGCTGTTCTGCGTTGGTTTTAGCATTGCTACCACTTGTTCGTGCAATAAATGCAGGTTGGGGGTGGGGAGAATTGCTGCCAAATGGTCTCAGATGCTTTCTCTTGTCTCTGAACAGCCCTGAGCTTCAGTATAGCTCTCCTGAGGGCAGGCCAGACATTGGGGGGTGTGGGGGACAGCTCTCTCCCAGCCACTGTCCCTGGGATGCACACCTGTTAGATCAGAGTAGATGCTATTTCATTCAACCTGAGAACTTTGAGCCACTACTTTATACCAAGTTCTGCAACTTTAGAGAAAGAGGCTCTAAGGCAGGCGCACCTGGATGGGGTCACGTCTTGGCCCTGGATAGCAAAGAGGGACCCATGCACAGGGGGTCGTGTGGGTGTTTGACATGAGCCCGAAGTCCCAGAACAGGACTCCGCACATTCAGGAATGCATTTTCCAGAACACCGGAAACTTTGGGGCATTCTGAAGGTGTGCAGAAAAAGGGGGAAGCAGGAGTGGGAGGCTGCTCGGAATGTTTGGTGGACGGGGTGTAATAAACGTGGTGCCCTGGCATGAGGGGCACCTGGACCAAAGCCCATTCCCCATCAGGTAGAACTGCTGACCGTGAAGAAGATTCCAGGCGTGCCTGCGGGAGTACCAGTTGGTCACAGTTCAAGTACATCCCAAAATCCCAGGTTTGCATCCCCGGACTGGTGGAAACGGCCAAGATAAACAAGTAAATAAAATAAAGTGTTTCTCTTCCTCTCTTCCTGCCTGCCTCTGCTCTCCTTCATTTCTGTCAGCACCTTTCCTTTTTTTTTAAAAAAAAAAAAAAAAAAAGCTTGCATAAAACTGGACTAGAGAAACTTTTTGCCCTTTCCTAGGGTTTAAAATGATTCAGTTGGGTAGAAACTATCTTGCCTGGAATAACAAAGCTGGGAGTGCAAGTGAGAGCCTGGAAAGAGAAGAAAAGAAGTTGGCCCCCCAGGGCAGGACTAAACTAAAGGGCTTAAACTAGCAAGCTCCTACTGCAAAACAATCCACCCCAAACCCAGTGCTTAAAAAAACTTTTTTTTTTTTTCAATTTGCAATTCGGTGTAGGGTTTAACCAGAGTGACACATCTCTACAACACTGGGTGTCTGCTGGGACAGCACCAGAGTGGGGGTGGGAATCCTCTGAAGACTTGCTGACTCACCTGTGAGCCAGATGATGCTGGGGCTCAGGGGCTGCACTCAGAATGATCACCCACATCCTCCCCATGTGCTGCCTGGCTTCCTCACAATATGGCATCTGTCTTGCATGGGTAGGCTGACCATATGTCCTTGAGACATCAGGACATTGGAATGGCAAAAATCAGACAGGGTTATGCACTGGCAACTAAGGGGAAGGGAAGAGGCAGAGTAGGAGCAGGAGCAGAGTAGCCAGGTCAGCAATGTAAGGGCTATGTGATGTTAATCAGTGATCACATAATAACACGTGTGGTTGCTTTGGTAAGACTTCACATGGCCAGGGCCGGTGCAAGAACTTTGACACCTTAGGCAAAAACCAAATTTGGTGCCTCTAGAAGCCTCACTCTAAATGTTCTGCCTAAACCACAGGCCGCTTTAACCATTCCAGTGCCAGAATTGAACCCCCATAACACCAGAGACAACCCCTAGTACTTGCCTTTAACTCGACCACACTGTGGTGTTCTGCTCCCTTTGAAGAAATAGGTGAAGAAGTGTGCGGGGAATACTCGTCCCACAGCTCCTGTTTCCTCACACGGGGCAGGAGCAGCAGTAGCAGCCACAGCCCACAGCAGTCAGTGCCGGCAAGAACCATCTTTAACGTGGGGCAAAAGGGGCAGCTGCTTTGGGGCCCCCTCAACAGACTGGGCCCAGGGCAACTCAACTTTTGCCCCCTTTTGCCCCCATTAAAAACAGCCCTGATTTATTAAAAATGAGACAAAATTGACATACATATTAAAATGACAGGGCAGGCAGGAAATATGAAAAAAAATGATGCTGTCCTGTTGAAAATGGCACATGTGGTCGACCTATGACAGGGTCGGTGCTTTAAGCAAGTAAAGGTGTACCACATTTTCTAATAAACTTCACCTCTTGATGGTGAAATAACAAGGTCTGGAAGAGTATGTGGAGCTGGAATCTTATTGAAGACATATTTGGGAAAGGTCATCTGTCACCGGGTCTTGAAATTTCCATGCAGCTCTGCCCAGCTCCTGGAGGAGAAGGAGGGAGATAGCTGGGAATAGAAGTACAAAGTAGAAGGTCATTGTATCCTGCTGTGCTTGCTATACCAAAGATACTCCAGGCGTCAGTTCATGGCAACAAGTGTAGGTTTAAAGGAGGAGACCTGAGGAGGTCCCCACCCCAGAAGACCAGATGGACAGAGCACACCACTTCTGGACTCAGTGACTCAGTCCCCGTGACCACACCCAATGTCCTCTCCTCCCTGTTGGCCCCAGAGGCATCTGTCTCCCAAGTCACTCTCTGGGTCTGTCTTTCCAAACAGAAGTTCTCCCTCAGAACTTCTCCAGCCATTTCTCTCCCCCAGGTCAGGTTTCCCCTACCTCCCACAGTTACGAAAACCCCAGTCCAGCCCTTCCCTTCCCTTCCCAACGCCTCTTTCCCCAGCCCTCATATTGCAAGATTTGGATTGGACCAAAGATAGTAATAGGGCCAAGGAGCAGGAAGATGGGAGTTATCCAGGAGAGGCCAGCAGGGGCCCCCACTCTGTGAATGAAGCTTTGTTTCTAGACCTGAGTGCTGAGTGCCAGTTTGCTTGCCTGTTATAAGTTTCACATGATGTCTCAAACTGTTTATAGTAAATGTCTACTTTTAGAACAATGATGAGAAATCCATCCCAAATGCAGGTGCGTCCCAGCCTCAGAGGTACAGAAAGCAGGTGGGATGTCTGTCCATCCCTCCCTTTCATGTTTACACTCCTCTGTCCCACCACCATCACCACCAAGCAGCCTAATGGTGAGGAGAGGTGGGGCACCATAGCAGAGTCAACTAAGGAGTTGACCGATGCGATTCAAATCTGGACCAGTTCAAATCTTCCCACCAGGCATCACAAAGTAATGGGCAAGCTCGGAGGTACAGCTGGGAAGTGCTATGAAAAACAGCCTGCAGAGAGAGAGAACTGGAGGAGGCAGAGCAGAAAGGGGGACCACTGCTGCCCCAGTTCTGCCCAATCCCTTCCTGAAGCCTCCCTCATTCCTGGCCTAATATTAGAATAATTCCATTTTCTGGTGTAAGACAGGCTTTGTCATTGCCCAACTCCAGAGAAAACTACTCATGTTCAATGTAAAGACACCCCATGAAGAAGAAGCTACTGTTCTCTGATAACAGCAAGAGCGCCCCACTGGAGTTGTCAGCGGGGAAGTTCATAAGAGACCCTAGAGATGGCCGGATATAACATTGGACCTGATTACCCCTTTTCACAAATGCGCAAACCAGCATGGTTGGGAAGTACTGGCAGGGCTCTCCCCGCCCGCCCGCCCCAAAGTGGTCTCCGGCCAGTCACTGCCCCTCCGGCATTCAGTCTTCCATCTGTCCAGAGGGCTGCAGGGATGGCCCCACATCCTCCCAGCCCACCTGGTGCTTGTGATTCTGTGGCCCGTTTTGAGAGCCTGTGCCAGTAGCAACGCTGTGTGCCCTTATCTCCACATTCTAGTTAGATTTCTGGGGGAAAATGTTGGCTGTCTTGTGGAAGGTGATGATGACTCCCGGTGAGTTGCTGAGAGTCCCTTGGGCCCCACTTTTTCCAAGTCCTCTGATCCCTCTTGGCTCGAGGGCAACACAAGAGAATAAGGAGTTTTAATACCAGCTTCGCAGACTCAGTGATCAACACCCACTTAGAGTTAGTCTTCGATTTAGGGCCAGGACTCGGGTTACATTTAGAATTGAGGTTAAGGTTAAGGTGAGGGCTAAGGATAGGCCTCGACTAGAGTTTGACTGGAGTTAGTATGGACTAAGATTAGGTTTGGGGCTAGATTGACCGTTGTGATTAGGTTTAGTTTTAGCACTGGGTTAGGGTTAAACTTGAGCTAAGTTTAGGATTGTGTAGGGGCGACATCTTAGGGTAGATTCAATGCCCTTGCCTTTTACTTCTACCTATTTGACTAACTTCCAGTCTTCCTCATATGCCTTCTTCTGCCCCCTCTTTCAATACTGGTGCTCCCAAGCCTCTGTCCACTCTCATCATTGCCTTTAAGACCTCCAGCCCATAACATGACTTGGAGTAAGTTAAAAAGACTGGCTCTTATGCAAGTTACTTTACTTCCTTCTATCTTCCGGAAGATTTCTTGGGATGCTGGCTTTTCTCTTGAGATATTTATTATTCACTCACTGCTAAATACAGAGGTCTGAAATTTACAGCGCCATAATGTTTAACAAATGCACATTCCCAGGTCACCGACAATCTCTAACATCTAGGAACACCCCCCAGAGAGATGCCTGGGTATCTTTACCTAGAAATAACCACTGATCGAACTCCTATCCCTGTCAATTGGTTTTGATGTAGAACTTAATAAAAATAAAATTATATAGGATACACTCTTTAGAGTTAGGCTTCTTTCAAACATCGCATTATGTTTCAGTTTTGTTGTTGTTTTTTTTCCACATTGATGTTTTGTTCTGACTCTGTTCATACAAGATATATTCTGATGCTTTGAGCAGGAGGCCATTTGCCTAAATCATGTCATCAAATATGTACCCATGTCTGCTGTCTGCCATGTTCTTTCTGACCTCGGTCTCCCCAGAAAGTGCTCTGCTGAGAAATCTCAGGCAGTGAATGATTTCTGCGCTGACTTGTTTCGGTGGAATAAAGGGGCCCCCACTATTGATCCCAACTGTGATGTGTGAGACAGACCAGATCTCAGCTCCTTCTGCATCCGCCTGTCCTATGCTCAACAAGCGCTGGAAAAGAACATGACGAGTTGAAGAAGAAAAGGGAAGGATACTGTAAGCCTTCCTGGAGGTCTCCAGGAAGGTGGGCTACTTTGTGTTCCTGGAAACACAGGGCTTGAACAGAGGTGACTGGGCATAGTGGAGAGACTCGTGGGTGTGGCGTTAGGCAAAAGACACTTTAGACCCAGCTCGGTCACTTGGCTTTACCACTTTAGGACCATGGTTAAAGCACACCTCCTCCACAAAGTGTGGATCGCATCCTTGCACAGTGAGTGTTGAGTATTGCCTCAGAGCACACGAGACTCTGGAAAGTGGTAGGTGCCCAGTAAACGTTCAATGAAGGTTCTCAGATGGGCACTGTAAAATGTACAAAGCTTGATGACGCCTCTCCCGTCCTCTGCAGGGACAGAAACAGGCTGTGCTGTCATGCCCCGGAATCTTGCAAGTTGGCCTCACAGAATGACTCAACCAAGGCATTTCTTGTGTCTGCGTGGTCAACCAAGAGTGTTTCCCAAACCCAGGAGACCTGTCCGCCCAGTATCTCCAGGCTCGGGCCCCACAGCCAACAGTCTTTTTTGGTTTCCCCAGTGATTCTTGACTCCCATCATGGGACAGCATGGTAGAGTTACTGCTCCCTGGGGGAGAGTGGCCCTGTGTGCCTCTGTGCTCCCAGCCTCACTTACAGGTGGGTGGGGACCAGGTAAATCGTCTGGGAGAAGAGACTTTGACCAAAAATGACAGCTGTCACTTCCAGGTCAAGGCAACTCAAGCCAGTGTGTCTCATCCATCCCTCTCTTCTTCTTCCAAGGAGACCTCCACAATGGCATGTCCCCAGGGTGTCTCCCTCAACCTGGGTCCTTGAGTAACTCTGTGGAGCAGAGGTTCCAGCGATCTCATTGGAGATCAACAGGAATGAGGACTAAATCCCTGCTTCCCAGCCAGAGACTCCAGGCTCTTCTGCTGCAGCAGTGAGGAGTAATCATCCTGACCAACAGCCACACATCATGTGTTCCTAGTGGCTCCCACGTAGCGCTCTAAAATGGAAATGTTGAAAATGTTAATAGAAGAATCGGAGGGCATTTAGCAGACCCAGTAACCACCAGCAAGAATCCCCAAGTAACAGCCAAGTCTCTCTCCTAAAAGCCTTGGAACTGCTCTGAAAACGTCATTTACCGTCAGTCATTTTCAGGACACCTCCCTGCCTCGAGACCCCCCAGATTTTAGCTGTAGCCCTCAGCCAAGTGACTGGCCACCCGTTCATTCCCTGTGCTTGCACCTCATAAACATTTTATGGACCTGTTCAATGGCAAAGCGATGCAGACAATTAACTTCCATCCTGGTTTTATGGTGGAAAGATGTCGTAAGCATGGGCTGCGCAAGGGAGTGCGTCAGCTCAGGAAGCTCGGCTGCCCACCCCAGTGGGGTCTGTTGTCAGTGCAGGTGCCGGGCTGAGGTGGGCTGCTCCTGGCTGTTCCCCAACTTGCCCATGGGGGGCTGGCATGGAACCCGAGGCTTCATCACTCCAGCAAAGCTTGTGGAAAATGCTGGACCGAACAGCTCTCATACACACACACACACAGTCCAGGGTGATGCTGACTTCACCCAGAAGGATGTGTGAGTCATAAAAATCTGGGCTGATAGCCTTGCTGACCTAATCCTGTGCCCACTGCAAACCCACTTCCCACAGCTGCCACTGCAATTTCACATCAGACATCTGTGGGATCACATCTATTTATGAAAGGGGTGCACCTTAGGCCATGTTGAGGCAAGGCGGCTTAGAGAGGAGGTTGGGGAGGGGTGGCTTCCAATTCCAGGCTGGGAGTTTTTGCACGGAAGAATTTGCAGGGAGCATCATTTCCCCAGCAACAGTCTCTGATTGGTCCTGCCAGCCCACCGATGACTTGGGTCCTAACCAGTCTGGTCTCGCTCCCCCTGCCAGGCAGAAACATTCAAGAGGCTGGGAGCTCAGCCCCTCTAATCCCCAGCGCTGGGATTACGTTTTAGAGGCTCCTAGCCTTAAAGACGATGATGCCTGCCCACTATCCCAGTCTATCTCTCTGTAATTCACAGTGAAAGAGCACCTTTCAGAACGACGCTCCACTGACATTAATGCTGGAACCCAAGGAAGTTCTTTATCAATTTTCTGATCGCAAAACTCCAGATAAGCTGGTCAAAAGTAAGCTCTTCTCTGTCTCTTTATGTATGTGCTTTTGTAGGAATAGATGAGCTTGCAACTGGGAGAGAGATGGAGAAAGAATGCACATGCATGTGTAGACAAGTCTGCTCCTTCAACGACAGGCTCTGAATCAAAACAAGATATCACCTTACACCTGAGAGACTGTCTATGATCCAAAAATTTGGAAACAACAAATGCTGGCGAGGATGTGGAGAAAAGGGAACACTTTTACAATGCTGGCGAGAGTGCAAATTGGTGGGACCCCTAAGGAAAACAGTTTGGAAATTCCTCAAAAAGTTGAAGATGGAAATCCCATGTGATCCCGCCATCCCACTTCTGGGTATTTACCTGAAAGATACAAAACACATTTGCAGAGATGTATCCACCCCCATGTTTATTGTAGTCCTATTCACAATAGCTAAGAATTGGAAACTACCTAAGTGCCCAACATGAGATGAATGGATAAAGAAGATGTGGTACATACATATAATGGAATACTACACAGCCCTAAGAAGAGATGAAACCCTGTCATCTGAAGCAATATGGATGGATCTAGAGAGGATTATGCTAAGCGAAATAAGTCCAAGGAAGAAAGAGATGTCAGATGACCTCACTCATAGATGGAAAGTGAATACACCAAACAAAGGAACAGATGAAACAAAACCAACCCTTGGACACTCGCAATAGAACTGAGATGGGGGTGGAGGAGCAAAAGGTGGTGGAGCCCACTGGACAATGGGGAGGAACACTTGGTGATTTGGTGGAGGGGAGGATGTGCTGACATAAATCTGTGGAATGCACATATGGGGAGCCTATACTTATGGTTTTATTTTAATTTGTAAAACAAAGTTACTACAAAGAAAAACTAAAAATGTTTAAAAAATAAAATAAGTGTCAAAATAAATCAAAATGAAATGATGACAGACTCTGTCTCCTGAGGGAACGAGGTAAAGCTATTTGGTGCAGGGATGTGGCTGGAGGACCAAGAGGGATGGAGGGTGAGGCAGGAAGGCAGGATGCCCACAGGAAGGGATGAAGAGGGAAAAGATCTGTCCAATGAGGGTACTTCCCTGGATGGTCCCACACCCCCATGAGGCCCCTCAATGGGACAGTCTGAGACCAAGAGTCCCTCAGCCACCCCCACCACCACTTTCACCCCCACCATCACCATAGCAAGCTCCTACTATGTGCCTAGTAATTGCGTACATTGCCTTTTTATACACACAATCCCTATGTACGCTTGTCCCCAGTTTTACAGATGAGGACAGGAAGCTCAGAGAGGTTAAGTGATTTTCCCAGTGTCACAAAGCTAGTAAGTGGGGTAGCCAGGATTCAAACCCAGTCACCTCACTCTAAAGGCCATGCTCTTTTTGCTAAGTCATGCCAAATCCGGGACGCAGCAAATCAGATGTCAGTAGGGGCAGGACTGACAGAGACAGGTGCCAAGGAAGCCCACAAGAGACAGATTGCCTCTCAAAGCAGAGAAGGGGACAACGAGGATGCAGGAAAGTTGGGGGTTTAAGGTGAAACTCTAAAGGCTTATTCATGTAGGCCATGCATCGATCATCTTGGAGTAAGCTGGGAGTGACGCTGGAGACACCGGTCCCCAGGCTATGGTATGAGGTGGGTTGGACAACGAGCCACCATCTCTGGTTTGAAGTACCAGCAAAATAAAATTCTCTCTCACTGTGTCCAGAGGCAAAGAGCTAACCTTAACAATCTGCTATTGTCCCCATGAGCAAAATGGCAGCCACGGTCAAATGGGCCCTGAGACGGAGCTCTGCAGCAATAAAGCACAAAAAAGCTGGTTCCAGAAGTCAGTAAAATTCTGGAGCCTCTCAGGTTCTGTGAAAACACAGATGCCAACAGGGCCAACGCAGACAGAAAGACACTGCTCATGTTCAGGTCTCAGCCTGTCGTTCAAATCAACACGAGGGAAAATCTGAAGATTGTCTTCCTTAAAGAAAATGGCAAGACTGATGCTGCATTGGGTGGACTGGCTGGGTTATTCCTTCTGGGGCTCTTCCTGAGCAAATCTGGCATTCTCTTCTATTTGCAGTTTGCAGACATTCATCCTCATTACTAGTTGTGCTGACTTTCGGCACTGCCTTTATTTCTTTTGTGACCATCATTCCAAGCCCAGGAATCTAGACACTTCATTTCTCTGCTTCCAGAACAGGTGGAAGAGGCAGATCTAGCCCTGACCACCTCTGTCCCAGGAGGGAGTGGGTGGGTCACCTCCTAATGGTTGGCATCAGGTCATCCAATTCTTATAGTAAAGCTATGACTGCCTCTAACAAAGGAAACCTTGGCCCGCAGAGGTCATGGCAACTTGCTCAAGATCCCCAAATTACCGAATGGAAGGCCCTATGAGAACCCAAATCCTCATGTCTGACTTCATGCCTCCCGCTGTGAGCAGATTCCCTGAGGCTGAGCTGTGGGGTGGGCACCCTACCGCCTGAGACAGACTGCCCCTCCACATAGAAAAGGGTCTCATCATGAACTGAAACGGCCACAGGCTACCTCTCCAGCGCAGGTTCCCATTGTGTCTGACCGGTTCAGACTCCACTCTGTGCACAGTGCATTCAAACATCACAGCTCCGGGCACAGAGTGTTCCAGTGCTCACATGAGCAAACATCTCCCCACTCCCAGCTTCAGTCTCCCCCAGGTACGGAATCAAAGTGTTGGCCCAGCTTAGAGGGTCCTAAGCTCTAGAGAACGTCACGGTCTCCTAGAGAAGGTGTTAAAACACAGATGTACCCTCAGACAGCTGGGCTGTAGGGAGAAAGGATGCATTTCTGACAAGTTCCTGGGGGAACAGGAGCTGCTGGCCCTGAGACTGGCCTTGAGAACCTGTGGTCTCTACATGCCCCTCCTTGCCGCCCTGTGCAGAACCACCGCCCGGCTCCTCTCCTCTCTTTCAAACCCAAGGGGATTTGGTCAGGATGGAAGGTGGGTAAGCGGAGCTTGGAGACCAGCACGCTGGCCCATTGACAAGCTTGACATCTGTGCGCATCGCTGCCACTTCCTAGCTCTGCGATGTGGCCAAGGTCTTTGATCTCTGCAAATGCCGTGTCGTCTTCTGCAATATGGGGCTCACATGAAGATTGAGGGAGCTGTGCACATGCAGTGGAATACTACACAGCCCTTCGAAAAGGTGGAAGCCTGTCATCAGAATCGACGTGTGTGGAGCGAGAGGGGACGATGCTCAGTGAAATAAGACAAAAGAGGGAAGACAGATACAAGGTGGTTTGACTCACAGGTGGAACACGGAGAGACAAAGCAAAGACACAGACTAAACAAAACCAACCCTTGGCCGTTAGACTAGAACTGAGGGTGCCAAGAGGGACGAGGGTGTGGGGGTGTGGTGGGGTCCCCTGGACAGCGGTGAAGGACTCTGGGTAGTTGGGTGGCAGGCAGGGTGTATTGTCATATATTTGAGGAATGGGAAACCTGCACATGTGGGTTTATATTATTTGGGAAAGCAAAGTTACCTCAATAACTATTAAATTTTTGAAATGAAAGAAAGAAGCTGTGTCTAGAAATCACTCCGTGCCCAGTACAAGCTAAGTCTTAGAAGTGTTAGCGATTAATAGAGTTTTAGGGACCCCGTTGCTGATCCACCATTCTGGGATGCCCGTCCCAGCTTCCCAGAAGGGTATACAAATACAGTGATGACCTCTTGGGCCTGTGAGTCTCAAACTGGGGTACATGAATCCTGAGACTCCAACATCCACAGAGTAAGAGGGCCTCGGTTCCTAGAACACATTCAGTGATAAGTCATATCTCAGCGCTTCTCCAAAATTAAGGGATGGGATCATGGGGGAGACTGAAATGCTGGGACACAACCTCCTTGGAGACAACTCATCCCAAGGAGAAAGAAGCCAGTTGGACCCCAACACTAGACCTGTTGCATTCCTAACTCAGCAGGTCTGGGTTCCTTGCTTCTCACAAGCAACCAAGGGTGCACAGCCCCGCAGGCCTGAGGTCAAACTTTCAGTAGCAGGGTGAGACAACATTTGCTCCTAGAGCAAGCACGGAAATGCTGTAGGGTGAAATGCAAAAAGATTGATGACTCTTTCACATTTCTAAAGACCAGAATTCAACTAAGTACCTTTTAAACATCTTATAGGCCTTCTTCTATGGTTCATGAATTGGACAATATCCAGTCTCTTGGACAGAAAGCAGCGACACAAAGGAAGAGATTTTGTTGGCAGAAGGAAGGTGTACTACGCACTAGTGGATTGTTACTGCAAATTCACTTCTTAGAGGAGGAGTGACAGCTCCTCTAAGGCTGAGAGGAGACTGCTGATGGACGGGTGTGACACTGCATTTCCGGGAGAGTGGAACTGTAACTAAGTATCAGTCTGTGGCAGCGGGGAGGGGGGGGTGCGGTGGGGGGGGGCTTAGCATCAGATGCATCAGAGACTCATTGCGGGCCTGCTGCCTTGTTTGCAGCAGTATACAACCCCAAACCCCCTGCAAATGTCACACTGTGTGAACCGCCCCTGATTACACCATCATCTCCAGTCTTCTCCGCCTGGGAATTCTCAGCCGTACAGTCTACTTTGGGGAAAATCCCAATGAACTTTGTCTGAAGCCATCATGCCCTGCAAGCTCACACGGCTAGACTAAAAGTCAAAATGAATGAAAAAAAAAAAAAAAAAAAAGACAACACATCCAAAGGAGAAAGAAACGGTGGTCTTCCCTTGACCCAGAAGCAATGCCTTAAATAACAGTGTGGATCCTGAAAGCGATAGTGTCTGCAGGTTAAACTTGTCCTTGGCCTCTTAGAGGAAAAGCTGTAAGTTAAGACTAAACTAGAGAAACCAAGAGAAACGATACATTTATGGGACCCTCTCAAAAAAAAACTAGTCTAAGGGGGAAGGAGCCTTTCTCCCACACCCCAAAGCTGATCTTGGGTAACAATGACAGCTTGGGGACCTGGAGCAGCCACCAGCAGAGCAGAGCTGGGGACCAACGTGGAACAGCATGGTACCCCAGGGGAGGACCCAACGTTGTGCCTTAAAGCCCTTCAAGAGAAGGCACCAGAAAGTACCAGGCACATAGGGGTGAGTCAGACAACTTCATGGGACTCTGCAGGCAAGGAAACAGAGACCACCTGAGAAAATCACAGGACCTTCAGCAAGAGCATCTAACCAAGGGTGTCCAGGGCCATCCTGCCATCTTCCTCTGTGTCTTAGTCACCTGGCACCTTCCCCCGCATCTTGTGAGCACATCCCCACATGTTCTGCGGACGCATGCAGGTCTGTGTGTGCATAATTATCCGTCTACGTCCCGACACAACTAGTAAATTTCAGGTTCAACTTTAGCAGATCTGCCAGGCTGCGCGCCATTTGTATCAACGTACCAATGACTGATGGCCTGGGGGAATCTGTGTCCCCACCTTACCAGCCCAGTATGACAGTCAGCTGGCCAGGCTGGTCTCAAAACACCGATTTTCAGAGCACCGCCCACGCCGGGGCTCTATGTGCTGGAGATGCACGTGCACCCCATGTTGAACACTCCTGGGGGCTGACCAGCTAGAGGCTGCCCTCTGTGCCAGCGTCTGCCACAGGCCATATCCTGCTAGTCTGATTGCTCTCATACGCTAGACTTGGAAGAGTCAGACCCTGTCTTATAGCTGCCCTCCACCCAGCCTCGAGACATAACGAGCATTCCAATAAGATGCTTGACACCTGAAAAAATGATCTTCATCGTTCATCATCAGAGAAATGCCACTGAAAACCACAATGAGATATCCTCTCACACCAATGAGAATGGCCTATATCAAAAAAACAAATACTGGAGAGGGTATAGAGGGAAAAAAGCCCTCCTATACTGTTGGTGAGAATGCAAATGAGTGCAGCCTCTCTGGAAAACAGTCAGGAGAGCCCTCAAAAAAATAAAGATGGATCCAGCACTCCCACGCCTCGGCAGATACCCAGAGAACACAATAACTCTAATCTGAAACAAATACCCGCGCCCCTGTGTTCGCAGCAGCGCACTTCACAATAACCACGGCATGGAAACAACTTCAATAACCGTCAGATGACTGAACAGAGAAGCTGTGGTCTAGAGGCTCCATGAAATTCTATAGAGGCTCCATGAAATTCTATAGAGGCTCCATGAAATTCTATAGAGCTGCAGGTGGAAATAGATGAAATCCTGCCCTTTGCAACAGCCTAGACTGAACTGGAGGGGAGCAAGTTAAGTGAAATAAGCCAGAAAGAAAAAGAGAAATACAGAATGGTTTCATTCGTATGTGGAATATAAAGAAACAAAGGAACAGACAACTCCAACAAAATTCATAGGACACAGGCAGCGGCTACCAGTTGGGTGGGAGGAGGGAGGGAAGGAAGGAAGGAACAAGGCGGTGATCAAGGTCACTGGAACTCTGGTGGTGGGCGAGGTGTGAAATACACACAGACTGAGGCACGATTTCAGTATCCCAAAATGCACATAACCGTGTAAACAGAAGAAAACATCTAATTATTTTTTTAAGTTAAAAAAAAAAAAAAGATGCTTTGAACATTCAGAGTTGGAACAGCAGAGGCATGACTTGAAACTCTGTGAGTCCTACAATCAGTCAGCACTGGGGGCCTGGAGGGGCAGGGAGAGCTTGGGGAACCACACATCCTTCTAAAATCCAGGAATTGAAAAATGCCAGCGTTCGCTTGATTATTTAGACATTTACTTTTCATAAATGCTGCCTTCTCCAAGACATCCATCAGCCCCAGGGGCCAGGAAATATTGCTTGTGAGCCTCCAAGGGTTCTCTCCAAGGCTGAGCAGCCTACCCTGAGTCTCAGACCTGCACCCTGCAGGGCTGCAGCAGGGAGCGTATGTCCATCCAGAAGACCCAGCAACACAGCTGCTGGAATGGGGTCTGGGATGGGGTGTGAGGGACTAGAGAAAGGGCTTCCCACTCTCCTCCAGCCAGAAGACTCTCAAGGAGTCAGCACTTAGCTGCTTTCTTTATTGTGATGTTTAACAATTTCCCTGGAGTGCAGCCGATGGAAGAGAAAGGGCGCACGTTTCAACTATTTTTGACACATGGAGTCACCATGAAACCTTCACCATTCTCAAGATAGTGAATGGATCCATGACCCCAAAGGTCCCCTCCTGTCCTGTGCAGTCCTGCCCTCCGCCGCTGTGCCCAGACAGACACTAATCTGCTTGCCGATACTAAAGCTGAGATTGCATGTTCTAGAATTTGATGTAAAGTGGACTGATGGGGTAGTATCTCCTTGGTCTGGTTTCTTTCATCTCACTTCACCAGTTGATGCATTTGAGTTGTTTCTCCCGAGGGGCTATTACCAATAAATCTGCTGCAGACATATGTGTGCAAGTCTTTGTGTGGCTCTGGCAGTCCCTTTCTCTTGGGTAAAAGCCTAGGAGTGAAATGCTGGCTCACATGGCCGGGGCAGGAGTGTGTGCTTCTCACTGCTGCCCGAGTAGCTCATCCACGCCACACTCCCACCCACCGTTCCAGTTCCTCCACGTCTGAGCCACCGTCATTTTGTTATTTGATCCACACTCTAGAGATCTTAACGATCTCCCAGAGAAATCTAGAAATCCCTGAGTAGTTTCTCACCAGCACTGAGGGTGCAGCTCCAGGGTTTGGCTCTCCAGAGAGGTGCTTGGAATTTAGAGGGGCATGGAGGTCCCCAAGTCACAGGGGACACCAGCACGACCCACCCTTCCAATCAGGCCTGTACCATCAAGTACAGCTGAGCCTCAGACCCCTGCACCATCCAGGGTCAGTGCTTCCAGCTCCAGCTCAGCCCCTCTCCTCCCAACTTCAACCAACAGCCCGTAGCCCAGCTGTGCCCCCGCCTCAGACCGCTGGATCTGATCTCTGCCATCTCGCACGCCCATCCCCATCACTCCCTGCTTCTGCTCCTCTGATTGTGTCCCCCAGGGTCCCCAGTGACCTACCCCAGAGAGAAATTTGCTGCCTCCTTCTTCAAGAACCCAAGGGAACACTGGTCCCTGGCTGGTGCATCAGGTCTCACACTGCCTGCCCTGTGGCCTTTGACCTGCCTGGGGTACAGACAGAAAGGAGGAGTGAGACACAGAGGCCCATCCATCCCGCTCTGAGGTGGGCCTAGAAAAAGCTCCTTTCAGCCTGAGCAAATCCCTCCTGCCCTGCCTGCTGCTGAGGTCCTCTTGCTTCTGTGCATCTTAAAGAACGTCTGAGAATCTCCAAGTGCCCCTTAGAAACCAGCCTGTCCAGGACTCTGCAGGCCCATGTCCAGCAATGGGGCCTACTTTCCAAGTGAAATCTTACCCACACTGGAGACTCACTAGGGGCTGCCCTGGGGCGGGGGGAGGAGCGGGAAAAGGATTTGCACCAGGGGAACCCAGAACCTCACCTGCTCAGCCCCCACCTTCCCTCCTGGGGTAGCCCTGACTCGCTCCTCTGGGGTTCAGTTCGAATAGCCCTAAATCCGTATCATTCTCCACAGTAGGCAAGGTTACTCTGGAGAGGTTCCCTCCGTGCATGGACTTGTGTCCCCAAAGGAGATCTGTTGAAATCTTAACTGCTGGTACCTATGAAAGTGATTTTATTTAGGAAAAGGATCTTTGAAGATGTCATCTACTTGCGTCATGCAGTTATGTGGGCCTTAAATCCAGTAGGATCGGTGCCCTCATCAGAAGAGAAGAAGCAGACCCACACAGAGACCCATGTGACCATGAGATAGAGAGAAAAATGATTTGTCTCCAACCCAAAGACTGCCAGAAACACAAAGAGCTAGAAGGGAACCAATAACTCCTCCCCTAGTTCCCTTGAATAGCTTGGCCTTGTCATCACCTAGACTTGGTCTTCTGTCTGTCAGAACAGCAAAGAAATAGACTTCTGTCACTTAAACGCTACCAGGTTTGCAGTAATATACTGTTCTAGGACACTGATACCTCTGCCCTTACCCAGTGTGGGTAGTTCATCCAACCCACTGAGGGCCTGGATAGAACAAAAAAGTAGAGGAGGTAAGAATTTCTTCCTCCTCCTACCCCTCCTCCTCCCCCTCCTCCTCCCCCTCCTCCTCCTCCCTTTTCTTCTCTTCTCCACCCCTCTCCTCCCCTCCCCTCCCCTCCCCACCTCTCTCTCTCCCTCAAACTAGAAATAGATCTTCTCCTGCCCTTCACCTGAGATTTACACCATCAAGTTCCTGATTCTCAGCCTTCAAACCTGGACTGGAATTCACACCAAGTAGTGGGTTTCACCTCTATAATCACATGAGCCAATTCTTATAGTACAGCTCACTCTCAATATAGAGATAAATTGATGCAATAAAAATAGAGTTACAGAGCTACAGAAATAATATCCTATTGGTTCTGCTTCTCTGGAGAACTCTAACTAGCGCATCAGGCAATCCTTTAAAAGGGACAGGGTTCTTCCTAGCTAGAGAGTCTGGAACTGTGAGAAAGCCTGCAGAGAGAAGCTACCTGGCAAGAACCTGTAAGAGCTGAAGAGGTCCCTGGATGACCACCAGCCAGAGTCCTGGGCACTCTGTCATATATCCATGAGGAACTGAATTTGACCAACAACTGAGGGAACTGGAAGCAAATCTCACCCCATTCAAGTCCAGATGAGGACGCAGGCCCCCCCACCACCCCCCGCCCCAACACAATTTCAAGCTCAGGAAACTCACCTGATCCCTGCCCAGACTTCTTACCTACAGAGCTATGGGATGGTGCATGGTTATTGTTTGTAAAACTGCTATGTCTGTAAGTAATTTGTCATGGGGCAGTGGGAAACACACACCCCCCTCACCGTCTGCAGGGGAGAACACACGCCGACCTGTCTTTCCACTCTGCCTCTGAATGAGGCAGCTCCAGTCTGTCGTGCCTTTGGCAAGACCCTCCCTTCAGGCCCCAGGTCACACAGCTTTAAGGAGAGAACCAGGATATAAATCCAGGCCATCTGACATCAGATCTCACATGTCTGACAGCTCTGCTGAATGGCTTCTCTCCCAAATTCTTTTCTGTGTCTTGGGAGCAGGGGGATGGCAGGAGTGGGACACAGTCACTTCTTCACTCCTTCCAGATCCTTGGCTTATACCAGAAGCTATGATTCTCAGGCCAGGGTTTTGACGCAACCTCTAGGTCTCAGGTCAAGCTACCACCATCAGTCAAACTGAAAGCAAGACATTGTCACTGGCTGACAGGACTTTGTCACTATTAGGGAGCAAGTCACAACTGCAGGGCACAGCAGCATGTCAATTCTTCGTTCATTTTTCAGATCGAGCAAATCAAATCAATTAACACTGATGGAGCCCCATTCTGGCATTCTCAGTGTGTCACAGCTGCTGGGTTCTATTCCGCTTACCTGTGACCTCTCTCCACACCAGGACCTAGAGGCAGCAAGACTGATGAAAAGAAGAAAATGAAAATAAACTTTGCTTCCCTCCAGGGGGTTCCGACCTGGGACTCACGCACAGCTCTGCAGTGGCTGCATTTGGGCACCCGAGGCAGAAAGGGCACCAACAGGATGCAAGGTGGCAGGGTGACAGGAAGGTGAGATTTCTGCCAAGGAGGGTGGGGGAGAGAGGAGGCCCCTACTTTGTGCATCAGGTGGAGACAAGGCCTCACTGCAGAATCAAAAATTCCACCAAAGTCTAGATGCAAAGAAAAGCCTTCTTCATAAAACTCAAGGATCCTCTGTGATAAGCCTCCCCAAACCTACAAGTCGTACAAGCAAGAAGGAGCCAGAGCTCTTAGATCGAGTTGATTCGACCTGCCTGCTCTCTGCAGAGCCTCTTCAGAATGTATGTATGAGCCAAAGATTTCTAAAGAAATAGCAGTACTAGGAGATGGTATGTGTCTCCATAGAGAATGAGATAGACTATAAGGAATGGGCTCATGTGATTATGGAGGCTGAGAAGCCCCATGATCTGTGGTCTATAAGCTGGAGACCCAGGAGAATGAGTGACGTGCATCCCAGTTGGAACATAAAGGCTTGAGAGCCCCAGGGGTGCAAGTCCCAGTCCAAGATCAGGGGAGACCAAGGTCTCAGCTCCATTAGTCAGGCAGAGAGTCAATTCTCCCGTCCTCCACATTTTTGTTCGATTCCAGCCCTCAGTGGGTTGGATGACACCCCCCCACATTGAGGAGGGTCTTCTGCCTGACTCAGCTCCCCCACCCCCTCCATCCAAATGCTAACCTCTTCTGCAAACACACTCAGAAATCACACTGGATTTGACTTCTGGACATCATGTGACCCAGCCAGATTGGCACATAAAATTAACCATCGCACATCTGAACATGGCGACAGAAAGTGCCAGAACCAAGGACCTGCCAAGGGCTCCATAGGCTTCCCCAGTGTTTACCAGCTCCACCATGGCAGACAGACACCGGGCATTTCTTCTGTATTGTAGCTGTATTTATTTAATCTTCTGCTGTCTGAACAAGTCATCCCTTCCACACACCTGTAGGGGTCTGCATGGGCTTGAAGACATGACAGCAGGTATGAGATGTTGCAGGGTGCCAGGGCTGAGGACAGAGGGGTGAAGCCCACACAACCCCTGGAAGTTAGGTTCTGGGACCAATTTCAGTGGGGAGGGGATGAATTCCCACCACACATCCATGGAGTCACTCTGCAGACATCAACTTGCAGGATTACAATTCCGCTCAATTCTGATACTACCTGGAGCATCAGATCCCACAGGCGAAGGGCTCATTCCTACATACCACACCACACCTCTGAGCTTTCCACATCAGAGCTTTCCACAAACCCCTCCTCGGGTTCAAGCAATTTTCTGGAGTGGCTTACAGAATTCAGGGAAACATTTTATTTACTAGATTTCCAGTGTACTACAAAGGATATACACAGAAACAGTCAGATGGATGAACTTCCAAGCCCTCTCCCTCCAGGTAGTTTATTCACCCCAAATTTCCATCTGTTCAACAGCCTGGAAACTCTCCAAAATCCTCTACTCTTGGATTTTTATGGAGGCTTCATTACCTAGGCATGATTGATTCGACCATGGACCTTTAGTGACTGACTCAACCTCCAGCCCCTTTCCTCTTCCTGGAGGTAGATGATGGGGGCGGGAATGTGGATACTGAGTTCCAACCCTCTAATTACATGATTGACTCTGCTGTCTGTGTCTCCAAAGTCAACCCACTGATATAACAAAAGATGTCTTTACATTCTCAACACTTAGGAAATTACAAGGACTTTGAGAACTGTGAGCCAAGTGCCTAGAATGAAGGCTAAATACATGTCACTCTATCACATACAGCCACTGCAGAGAATGGGCTGGAAGTGACCACCTCTGTGCCCACGCCTACAAGCCAACCAAGAGAATGAAGCCCGTCACCTCCCAGGGTGGGGCTGGTTGTGAGGCAGGGGTGAGAAGAGAAAGAGGATAGTTGGTGGATGGTTGACCAAACAGGGGCTTTGTCTGGGATTTGAAACCAGACTCTCGAAGCGCTTCAAATCACAGAGCAAATATGGAGGTCAGGACCACATGGCAAAGTGGTAACCAAGAGAAGCCAAGTCATGTTCAAGTCAGGAAGGAAAGTTCTTCCCCGCACTAGCAGTGTCCCCACAACCTAGATCTATATTGTCCTGGTTACTGAACTGTGGAATGACCCTCCCTGTTCATAAACTCCTCAGATGTCACCTGTGACCTCTTCAGTGCCAGGCCGAGGCCCTGACCAGTGAAACTGCATTTGTAGACATGGCATAGATCACAGGAACAGCTTCCCCAACATATGGGCAGATCATGCTCCAAGGAGTCAGCAGATGATGATGTCCTCTGAGGAAACCAGCAGCTAGAGGCCTGACCAAGACCCTCCTCAGGTGGCAGGAGACATGACCGCCTATTCCACTTGCATATTCCAGTGTGGACTCTGCCAAAGCAACAGATGAGGTAGGCTAGCCAGCTGTAGGAAAATGAACTGGCAGCTGAAAGAGGACGTTCCACCGAAAATACGTGAAAACCCAACTCGGCTTTACAACTGATCAATAGAACCCAAGAGAACCAATATGGCATCTGGAATGCAGAGAGCTGACTTCAAGTTACCACAAACCTTATTAGACACCCA
This sequence comes from Solenodon paradoxus, assembly GCA_004363575.1. Taxonomy (NCBI): domain Eukaryota; kingdom Metazoa; phylum Chordata; class Mammalia; order Eulipotyphla; family Solenodontidae; genus Solenodon; species Solenodon paradoxus. The sequence goes on from RJWH01003678.1 coordinate 51,418, forward strand.
TTTCCATCTCAGTAATAAATTAGCTACCAGAAACACTGCCCCTTGGAAGCCATGACACCACCGACAAAAACCGTATAAGAATTTAAATGCATGATCTCCTTTAAGATGGAAAGATCTCCCCTCCTCCAAGGAAATTCCACCCTTGTCACAGGAGGGTGATAATTATGAATATCAATCAGCCTGATGCAATCACTCAAATTCCAAAATAGTCCAGCAACTCCAAAAAACTACTTGTCTCCAGACTGTATCCTGGAGCGCATCCACCCCCATGTCCCAATGTGCACTCTTCTGCCCTTCGTCCTTCTAGAGAACGCCACACCACTCCTGAGTGTGCGCTTTCCTTTTCCAAAAAGCCTGTCTATTCTTGTGCCCATTCCTGACTCTCCATGAATTCTTTCTCGGGAGGGATCAGAAGAACCTGAGGGCTTGATCTGAGGCTCCTCCCTGCTCAGCCTTTGCAAAGACGCCTCCCCGCCACCTGTGATACCAGGTGTCCAAAAACCTGAGATGGTCAAGCCCAGGAGCTGTCCCAGCAATTTGCCTCGCCCACCATCCCAGCAATTTGCCTCGCCCACCATAAGTGAGCTCAGGTGCAAGACACAGGCTCCAGGAGTCAGGGGAGTTGTCTCCGAGTTTCACAAAACACTTGCATCAGGCTCCCCTTTGCCCTGAGGACAATTCTATAAGTGTGTGTGTAAATCAGATGCCTTCCAATGGCGTTTTTCTAAAAGCTGAGTCTGTTTATTGTAATCTAGACCTGGAATAAGGACTAAACAGGAATTGTTCTCTGAGGTCCTCCCATTTCAGTCCTTCTCTTCTACCACCATGTAAATTCTCCATACAAATGTTATCATTAAATCTGGGCTTTCCTCCTACTAGTTGTCCCTCATGTTAATTTGTTTTTGTTCCAGTTTGTGAAGAAACTCAGAGAAATGGGGGGAACTTTTCCTTTGACCCCCCCCCCACAGTATCTTTTTGGGAACTGAAATGCAAAATAACAAGTCGAGGATCTAGTTCTTAAACTGAGTCAGATATGGGGCTCTTTGTTTTATCATTTTAAATAGAACTAGGCCCAAAATGGAGTCACTTACGCTACGTTCCACCAAGACTTAACACAGTCATGGATCACATACATAATGGTGGTCCTAAAGGCCATACCATACAGTCTAGGTGGGCAGTGGGCTTCACCATCTAGATTTGTGTTTGACATCGCACAGCGCAATCCTCTAAGGACATGAGATGCTAATACAGAACACCCTGGATTTCTCAGAATTGGTCTGTTGTGGACGTCCCATTCTGACATGAAGAGCCCAGGACACCCCCAGAGGCAAAGAGGAAGCTCCTATTCTTCTAACCCATTAGCCCTTCCCTTAATCAAAGAAGCCAAATGCCACCCTGGGCCTCCATGCTTCTCATCCAGAAGAGATCTTTTGTCCTATGTTGTCCTAATTCTCTAGAAGAATATCATTTGGGAAGGTCTTAATCCAAAAGATAGTTTGTAACTAGTGGCAGAAACCTCTCTCCACATCACTGGTGATCCCCTCCTCTCTCTCCCCCACCACCCTGACCCCCTTTTTCCAGGTCTCAGCTCGGGATAGAAATTATGGGTCTGTTCCAGCTACCTCAGAAATTACCACCATGTAAATTGTCCATGTGTGTGTTAGTAAATTGGAGTTTTCTCTTACCTGTTGTGCCTAATGTTTATTTGTTCATTCATTCCATCTGTGAAGAGCCTCAGAGAAATGGGGGGTCTTTCCTTTGATCCCCCCACAGATGTATTGCTCAGAATCCCTTAAACCCTTAAGTGAGGTGGCTGTGTAAGGTAATCCCCACCTAAGTCCATCAAGAAGGTGAGATTGGTTTTGAGAGGATAATGCTTTTATTCAGGGTATCCATATCTTGGGGTTTGGCAGCTCAGAAATAACCATCCCATTCCCCTGGTGGAACAGGGGGGCCTTGGAACAGGCCGGGGATAAGAGGATGGCCTGAAGGGAGACAGGAAAGGGTCTGGGGCAGGAAGGAGAGGCTGGCTGATGTGCACCCCGGCAAAGTGGCCCCCGGCTCCTGCAGGAGTGGCAGCTCGACTTTTGATCGTAGCACTTTGCTTCAGGCTTGGTTTTGTTTTTGTTTTTCACAGTCATAAGTTTGATTCTAAGCACATTTCAAGGAGGGAAAAAATGAAAAACAGGTGTGTAATTTTTGTTCAATTTGTAAGGTCTTCTTCAACTGTACCTAACAGGATAGCACCTTCAGCCTTTCCCAGGAGTGGAAGTTTTAACCCAGCAGCCTGGAATTTCCTGATCTACACTAGTGAGGGGAGCTGCCTTCCCCTGAAGAAGGTAACCTTACCAGAAATGATCAGCTCTCTCACCATCCTTGTCCCACCTCCATCCACCTATACACCTTCCATCCCATTCAGCAACAGGGAGCCCCTTCTCTTTGTGAGATAGGATCCTGCCCAGGCAGGAGGCACTTAATAAATCCAGTTCAGTCTTTCAGCTTCCTCAAACGGTTTTTGTTTTTTAACAACAATTGTGCTTCGTTGGTGAGACATGTTTTACTTCGTTATAATTGACATGCAGCACTATATTCCTTTCAGGTGTACGACACATACACAGCCTGGGGTGAGGGTGGGTGTGGGTAGAGGTGTGTGGTGGTGGGGTTGGGGTCAGCCTGACCTGGGGGCTCTGATGCCAGCTCCACTTACATGCAATTCAGTACTTGTGTATATGGCAGCAGGCACACCACAAGGAATCGCATTAGAATCCATCACCGCATCAGCTACAAATTCTTTTTCTGGTGGTGAATGCTTTTAGCAACTTTCAATCATGCAGTACAGTGTTACTATCTTTAATCACCAAACTGCACATGACATCACCAACACTTATTTCAGACCTATGAGGTATCTCTTTTACCCCTTTGCCCACTTCACCCAGCCCAGTCCCCGCCTCTGGCAGCTACCAATCTGTTATCTCTATGAGCTTGGGGTGGCTTTGTTTTTGAGATTTCACATGTGGCACATGCAGGTGGAGCAGTGGTTGAGCACAGTTCACCTACATCCCAAGGTCCCAGGTTCCTGTCCCAGACCCAGATGAACAACTATATGAAATAAATAAAGTGCTTCTTTCTTACTCTTCGTATTTCTGCTCACCTTCATTCCTGCCTTCACCTTAAAAAAAAAATTTCACATATAAATGAGAACACACAGTATGTCTCTTTTTTTGAGTTACTATTGAAAATGACAAGAGTTCTTTTTATGGCTGTATAATATTCCAGTGTGTATATATATTCCACAATTTCTTTATGCATTCATCCATTAATGGATACTTTGGTTGTTTCCATATCTTAACTATTGCAACTAATGCTGCAATGAACATAGGGGTGCATATATCTCTTTGAACTGGTGTTTTTATTGCAGTTTATATTCCCACCAATAGTACACTTTCCCCTTTATATCCGCACCCTCACCAGAGCTTGTTATTATGCCTTGCCTTTTTGATGCTGGCCATTAAAAGATGTGAAGGGATATCTCATTGTGGTTTGGATTTGCATTTCCCTGATGATAAGTGATGGTGAGTACCTTTTCATGTGCCTCTTGGTCCTCTGTATGTCTTCTTTGGGAAAAAGCCTACTTAGATATTCTGTCCATTTTTTAATCAAATCATATTTTGTTTTATTTGGAGGGGGAAGGGATTTGGTTATTGTTGGGTTTTGTTATTTGTATACTATTGAGTTATATGAGTTCTTTATATATTTTAGATACCAACCCCTTATTAGATACATGATCTGAAAATATTTTCTCCCATTTAATAGGCTGCTTTTCTATTTTTTGATCACTGGATTTACCGTACAGAAGTGTTCGGTTAGATGCAGTGTCTCACTTATTTATTTTTGCCTTTGCTGCCTTTGCTAATGGAGTCAGATTCAAGAAAATCTTCACTGAGACCATCATCAAGGAGAATATCTCCTATGTGTCTTTCTAAGAGTTCCATGGTTTCAGGTCTTAACAGTTATGTAATCCAGTCTGAGTTCTTTGTTGTGTATGGTTTAAGATGGCAATGCATTTCCTCCAACATTTTTTTAAAAGATGATGCTTTCCCCTTTGTATATTCATACCTCCCTGTCACTCTATTCTGTTCTATAGATGTGTCTTTTTTGTGCTAATACCATACTGCTTTGATTACTATAGTTTTGTAACATTATGGTAGAAAACCTTACCCTGACCCTAATGCAAAAGATAGTCTGCCAGGAATTTTCCATGGTTCTAGGAGGCTGCAGCTAGGTCCTGTTATCCTGACCAAGGACAAGCAAGCATCACCTCCCTACTCTGCAGCTGTACATAACTGATGAGTTGCCAGTAGAAACCACACATAGCCAAGAAGATGAATCATTACCTCAGAGCATAAAAGGAGCTCCCCTAGACAGCCCCCTCTCCACCACGTTGCTCAGCTTTGGGTAAAAATACCCCTGAGCCAGCACCGGTGCTTGTAATAAAGTGCTATTTTCTCTACCTTTCGAATACCCGGTTGTCAGTCTTCTCACCATCTGGAGGCTCTGCCATAACAATATAGTTTGAAATCAGAGAACATAATAACTCCAGCCTTGTTTTTCTTTCTCAATATTGCTTTATCTATGTGCAGTCTTTTGTGGTTTCATATAAATTTAAAAATTGTTCTATTTCTGTCAAAAATACCATTGGAATTTTGATAGAGATTTCCCCTAAATCTGCAGATTGTTTTGGGTAGGTTAGACACTTTAACAATATTAATTATTCCAAGCATGAGCACAGAATATCTTTCCACTATTTGGTGTCTTCTTCAAATTCTTTCATCAGTATCCTATACTTAGCAATGTATAGTTCTTTTACCTCTTTGGTCAAGTCTGATTCCTAGGTGTTTAATTCTTTTTAAGGTAATTATAATTGAGATTGTTTCTTAAAGTCATGTACATTCTTTTGTATGTATTGTGTTAATTTGAAGAATTAAATGTTTATCCCTTTAAAATTCTGAATATAGAAGTACTTTCTAGTAGCTGCCCACCCCCCACCCCCCAAAGATTGTCTTTAAATTCTTCAAGGCAAAAGCCCAAAATGCCCTTCCTTGGCATTAGGAGGGGCTGGTGCACTTGGCCCTGGTGGGAGTTTTGTTCGTACCTCTAGAAGGAGACAACTTGAAAATTCTTTAGAAATACTTACCCATCATGCAGCTCGCCCATCTCTGAGTCTTCCCCTATTGACAAGCCCTAGCCGCCAGGCTAGGAAAGGAGAGTCAGGAATGAGATGAGGCTCACAGATAAAGTGAGGCGTGTGCTAGAGTTTGGGAATAAGTGGAGTGACCAGGGAGGGTTGTGGATAGAAGAGAGAAAAAAGTGTCTGTTGTAGGCATTACCTGTCAGTCAATAACATGTGATTCTACACTGTGACCAGACCATTTGGCTGTGATTACATCAAATGACTGTGTCAAATCCTTCATCAAGACGTGAAACCCAATGCAACTGAGTCTGGGAATCCGGATTCTATTCTGGGCCTAAAAAAAGACAGGAGTGGAAACACCAGTGAAAGGCTGGTAAGATCTGTGAATTTCGTCATCATATCACATTGATATTGCTGTTCTGATTTTGATCATTGAATCTTGTTTATATCACAAGTTAAAATTAGGGAAACCAGGTGAAAGATTAACAGATTTTCTAGATAACTTTTTTCTTTTTAAGGATAGGTTCAAGCAGGGATGAAGGCAAGCAGACAGGTAGGAAGAGAGAGGAAGAAGCAATTTTATTTTATTCCCATTTAGTTGTTTACACTGGTCATGTCCCCCAAACCCAGGATTTGAACCCAGGGGTCTATGGCTTGCATCCTTCAGAGGCGATTGACTTAACCACTACTCCACCCCACTGGTGTGTGTCATTCTAGGTAACTTGTTAAACAATTTTTGCACTTCATGTTAGTTGGAAAGGATTTAAAAATAAACAGGCTTTTTAAGCACTCATTAACCGGCTGGCTGTACCATGGGTAGGCAATAGCTCCTTCTCAGAGAAGTGGCTTTTGAGGGGTTCAGGCCATTTGTGGCGGGTAAGAACCTATCTCAGAAATCTTCTGTGTGTCTGGGGACTGACAAGAAAGTCTACTCACCTGTTCCTGGAAAGTGGGACAGAACTTCCCTCCAAGAGCAGACCGCCAGTCACGGCTACAAAAGTCATCAGCAGAAGCTGGCCTTGCTGAAAATGAGCCAACCCTGCAGACTCAGGGGCAAGGTGGTATGAAGGAGCCTTTGACCTCAGGATTTTAGTTAGAGCACCCGGGGTTCTTTCTCCTGAATCCTCCATGGTCTCCCTCACCTCAGGGGTGCAAAATGTAAGCAGATGCCCAAAATCTCAGCGCGGCTGGCTAACAAATGAACACACACACCCCCGCCCCCAAAGATGTACAAGTCCTAACTGGTGTGTGACACCTAATGGCAAAGGAGACTTTGCAGATGTGAGGTAAGGATCTTGAGATGGAGAGATTAACCTGGAGATCCGAATGTAATCATGAGGGTCTTCACAGAGGGAGGCAGCGGACGACTAAAGAAGAGGAGAAGCAGCGTGGGCAGAGACTGGGGTGAGGACTGATCATGGAGGAAGCACCCACAAGTCCAGAAAGGCAGGTTGCCTTCCAGAGAAGGAAACAAGTTCTTCCCTGGAGTGAATGCCGTCCTGCCAACACCTTGATTTCAATTCCCTGAAATTGACTTTGGGGGTTCTGGCCTCCAGAGATGTAGGGTGATGAATTCCTGTTGCTTTCAACCACCAAGCCCTCATCCTTGGTTCCAGCAGCTGTAGAAAAACAATACAGTCAGAAATCAAGACATCTAACAGCTGATGCCATATTTTTTAAATCCAAAATAAAGCAAAAAATCCACAGTGAATATCAGATGGTTAAATAGAGACAGGATCGGTGTTCATGATTCTTCCTTTTATCTCAGTCGTGACACTCTAGATTCTGCAAACCCTTCTCATCTGCCCTGGTCCCAGCCTCCACCATCACCCAGCCACACATCGGTCACTCCTCCTCTTAGTCACCCCCACCCCAGCCGGCCCAACCCTGGCTGAGAGGGCTGTGGTGGGTGGTGGCATGTGTGTGGCACACCTGCGGAGCAGTGACATCACCGCTCCAGGCACCCTTTGTCGAAAGGGGAGCAGACCTGGGAGGACTCAGAGGAGAACTTGGCGTCTCGGTGGAGAGCATCCAGTCACCGCCCTCCCACTCACCCATCCCCTGTCTTTGCCTTCCCTCTGAACTGGAGTGACAGCCGAGTTCCCAGGAATCATAGCACCATCCCCAGGCCAGGAGCATTGGCAGTGCAAACTCCAGCACATAAACCCTGTGGCTTCCATGACAATCTTCAGGGGATTTTGTGCTGATTGAAGCTGTTCCTTCTTGTCTTCGCTCCTTTTCAAGATGAAGCTAGGTACATCCGGGTGGAGTAGCAGTTAGATCTGCCACCTCCAACTGAGCACAGTCCACATATCTCCCAAGGACCTGGGTTCACATCCCCAGGACTGCAGCGGGGAACGGGGTGGGAATAACAGGATAGAAGAACTAAATGCAATAAATAAAAATGTTTCTTCCTCCTCTGTCTTCCTGCCTGCCTCTGCAGGAGCAGCTTTTCCATCAGTATCTGAAACATGTCAAACCTTCCGCAGTACAGAGAGCTAGTCAAGGGCTCGGGAAGTGGACCTCTCCTGAGCAAAGGACTGGCCAACGAAGACACAAAAAAGCACCCAAGTACAAGCAAGTGGAAGGGCAAAGAAACCAGGGAGCTTGAAGCTGTCTAATGACATTGCCACGGTAGCCATCAAAGAAAGCAAATTTCCAAGTCCTTGATTAAAAACATACATACATAATTCAATGGTCATTTTTTGAACGGTCAAAGCTGTTTAAATCAACAAAAACTAGACAAGAAGAAGGAGAAGAAAATAAAAACTTACTTCTTTTTTTAAAGAAAGTTGAAGACAGGAATGAAGGCATATAGGCAGGAAGGAAGAGAGAGAAGGAAGAAGCTCTTTTATTTTAATTCCATTTAGTTGTTCACACTGGTTGTTTTCTCCCCAGATCCAGGACGCAAACCCAGGGGAATGTGGTCTGCATCCTTCAGAGCCGATTGATCCAAACGCTGCTCCACCAGGGCGCACCACTCATTACATTTTCATCACCCCCAAGAGGAGTGAAAAGTGTTCCCCTTAAAACTTTGCAGAGTAAAGACACACATCCTTACTTGAGTTTTTCACAAACATGAAGGCGGTCTCTAGTAGCATTCCAGCAGGAGCTATGCCTGATGCCATCAATATAAAAACTAATAAAGTGCAACCTACATAGAAAGAGAAAAGCAACGAAAAAAGCATAAGCTTCAGAAGATGATAAAACAAGAAGGTTCTGTTACAACATATTCTTCGCTTTGGCTGAGGGAGGAAAACAGTTTACAAAGCAAAGTCTCCAAAACAAGTCCAATGTTTTTCTCCTTCTGACTTGTTGTACTCGGCATATCCCTTTTAGTTCCACTCATGTCGTCTCAAATGACAAGGGTTCCTCTTTTTAGGGCTGTGTAGCATTCCATTGTGCACATCTGTCACATCTTTATCCATTCATCTGATGGGAGGCACTTAGATTACTTCCGTTCTTCACTATTATAAATAAGGCTGCAATAAACCTGAGGTACAAATATCTCTGCGAATTGGTGTTTTGGGGTAGATACCCAGGAGTAACTATTTTTCAGAGGAAAGGTGCAGGCAGGAATAAAGGCAAGTAGGCACACAGGAAGAGAGAGGAGAAAGAAGCATCCTGATTTTATTTTTACTTAATTGTTTACACTGCTTCTTCCCCCTGGGCTCAGGACTTGAACCCATGTGGCCTGCGCTCCTGCAGAGGCCATTGACCTAACCGCTGCTCTACCAGGGCACAACTTTTTTTTTTTTTTTAATATTTGAGAGAAATGGTAGTAGGAGAGAAAAACTCAGAAGCATATACCTTAAAGTGTGAATGTAAGTAGTAGCACATCTGGACTTGTAAATAATTCTTCTTACTTTTTCTGCTAAAATGTCTGGAAATGAACGTGGAATTTGTTTTATTAGGGGATACTGTGGACTGAATATGGGTGTCCCCCCAAAATTCATGTATTGAAATGTTAACCTCCAGTGTGGTAGTATTCGGAGGTGATCTTTAGGAGGCGATTAGGTTTAGATGAGGTCATGAGGGTGGAGCCCCTATGAGGGGATTAGTGCCCTTATGAGACCAGTGAGCTCACTTCAGCCATGTGGACTTGTGAAGACAAGACAGCCCACAGCCCACAACCAAATCTTCCAGTCTCTCCCTCTTGAACTTCCAGTCTCCAGAGCTGCAAGAAACATAGTTCTATAGTTTAAGCCACTCAGTCTCTGGTGTTTGATCTAGTAGCCCAAATAAATGAGTCCAAACACTATTTTAAAAATCAGTACGTGCTGGCGAGCCCTGGTAGCTTAACAGTTAAGTCCATCTGGCACACTCCATATACATCCCAGGGACCCAGGCCCCTATCCCAGGGCCGGGCCGACAGCCAAGATGAACAACTAAATGAATGAAAGTGCTTCTTCCTCCTCTTTCTTCCTGTCTATCTCTGCTCACCTTCATCCTTGCCTTCACCTTTACTTTCAAAATAATATATGTTATTGTCAAAACCAAACTGTGGTCACAGGGACAGATGAAATGGAACCCCCCTCCACAAACACTTGTCTTCCCTACACCAAGCTCTATGCCAGGAGTTGGTCGTGAAACCAGAGCCCCTCTTGGACAATCCCAGGAAGGTAAGAGACAGTCATTTAATAAAATATAACACCATGTGCTATGTGGGAAACAGGTGAGAGTTATAGGCACAAAGAGCTGCACGGAGGGCTTCCTGGAGGAGGAAACAAGTGAGCCACACTCCGAGGCTCCCTCTGAAGCCAAGGAAAGGAGGCCCGCAAGTAGTGCCTGCTGAGGCACCCGGACATGAGGGAGCCTGGGATCTCTAGGGGTTGGGCATAGGGCAGAGTCCCTCATAGCCGGAACCTGGGACCAGGGAAGGGAGCAGCAGTGGCCTGTCTCTTGAGTAACAAAATCATCTGAGAAGCACATGAACACCAGGAGGGTGGCAGATTTAGTCAACCTTCCCAATAGCATCTGTAATAATGGGATTAGTATAATGATCAAAAGTAATTGGGACCCTCCAGCACCCTCTAGCCAAGGTTCCATCCAGACTCCCCTACTTAGTAGTGAATGAAGCTACTTAACCTCTCTGTGCCTTAGTCTTCTTATCTATAAAGTGGGAATAATACTAGAACTTGCAAACCTGCATCCATGACTAAATGAGACATATTTATATTATGTACTACTTCAGTTAAGTCAGGTTACATGAAACCTACCTAAAAGATATATATTTTAATAATAAGGACAGGTAGTGAACAAGAGTGCAATAAAAGTGAGTTATTATTGACCATGCTGACTATTTACATGGTTTACTTCATTTGATCCTCCTAACATCTCTATGATGGAGCTGCGATTATACCCCATTTCACAGAGAGGAAATTGAGGCACAGAGAAGCTAAGGGTACGCAGGTAGGGATAGACGAGCAGGGACTCAACCAGGCAACATGACTCTAGTCTATATCACTAACCCCTTCATCATTCCACATGTCACCCAGCAGCAGTCACTGCGAGAAGCCCCAGCACCTGCCCCGCACTATACACGCAGAGGTGCTATGACCTGCAGGACCCCCAACTCACAGATGCACCCAGCATGGGAGCAAGGCCCTCGGAAACCATTCATGCTCAACGTGCGAGTGATGACACTTCAACTAGTCCTGAAGAATGAGTCAGCATGTTCTGCTTAGTTAAGATGAGAAAATATTCCAGGTAGAAGGTTTTCCATATGAAAAGGTTCTCTGAGGTGCAGAAGTCCCATCTTAATTTTGAACAATAGGGACATCATTTAAGGACTCTAGAGGCAGTTGATTTCAGACTGGGAAGAGCCAATCAGGAACGTCATCAATAGCCCAGATCTTTCTGTCCGCTCCCTCTGCTTGGGGCTTTTGTCTTTAGCCTCTTGGTCTCATGGTGCAAAAATGGCTGCCACAGCTCCAACCATCCTATCTTCCCATAACTATGTCAGATGTGGGGAGCAGGAGGCAGCCAGCACTTAACAGAGTTCTCCTCACATGGCTTTCTCTTTATGTTAGGAAAGAAGATCCTTTTCTAGAAGCCCTTACTGATTTTCTCCAATATTGTCCAGACTCAGAACAATCACGGGCAAACAGGAATGGGATTGCTGTTCACACAATCATGAATCATCTCTTGGACCTGTAGGAGGGTCCCAAGTTCTTTGAGCACAGTGTGACCCACCCTCTACCTAAAGGAGCTGGGGACCAGACAGCCTGCCATAGACGGGAACCCCCCTCCCCAGCATATCTGGGGACTAAAGTGTCAACAGTGGCAAGTGAAGGACAGGAGGAAGAGGGGGGTGTGCATATGCTTACCCTATTAGAGTCAGGTATTCTCCTAATAATAGCTCCCACCCATACCCCTAAGTCCCTCACCAGCCAGATTAACTCAGTGTCCACTGTGTCCCTGCACCTCCTTTATTCACTCCTCCCTGCCCCGACCTGAACTGTCTTTTTCATCTTTGCTTCCCCTCCCCCAGCAGCCTCCCCAGACCACCTGACTCCCTTGATCTGCCCCGTTTTGTCTATCCCTTTGACGGGGTTCCACATTCTGTCTCCATCCTGACAACGCTGTCACTTTGTGTCAACCCTGGTGCTCCGCAAGAAAGCTGGTCAGACCATCTCACCCAGGAGCAGGAATAATCAGTATGTTCAGGAGGGTGAGATTTTGGAGGCATGTGCACAGCACAGGGCAGTCCAGGGACTCGGGATGGGCTTCAGAGAAGAAGGTTTTGAAGCATTTATAGGAGTTCACCTTGGCACATCCTGGCTTCTGGCTGTGCGGACACACCCGCTCCATTTATCCATCCTATAAACATTGAGAGGCTCCTGCTATGTGGCAGATGCCGTCTCGGGCTCTACATGAGAGACAGTGAGCAAACACAGCACCCTCCCTCCTCACAGAGTGGACAGGAGGAGGGAGAGGGAACTTTCAAAAGAAGCAAAATATGAATAAAAGTAAGAGGGCAATAAGTGCTTATCATACTTCCCTAGCACTTCGCTAACACATTCCCGAAGCCAGTGGCTCAAAAGAACAGAAATTCATTCATAATTCTGGAGGCCAGAGGTCAAAATTAATGTGCCGCTGCAAAGCCCACTTCCCTCCAAAACCTCTCGACGATGGAGGTGGCTCCTTCCTGCCTCTTCCAGCCGCTGGTGGCTCCAGGCTCCCCTGGCTGTGGCTACATCTCTCCTAGCTCAGTCTCCATCCCCATGTGGCACCTCCTCCTCTGCACGGGTCTCCGTGGCTGTACAATGACCTGTCATTGGATTTAGGGTCGTCCCCCACAGATCATCCAGTGTGACCTCATCTCAAGATCCTTACCTTCACTACCTCTGTGCCTGTTTCAAATAAGGTCATGTTCACAGGTTCCAGGGGCTTGGATGTGGACATACCTTTGGGGGCGTTAAACCCGCTATGGTGTTACAGGGAAAATGAAATATGACAAAAGGAACCAAGATCTCAAAGGAGCAGCGAGGATTGTAATGGATGATCAAGATGGACCTCAGTGGTAACAATGACAGTGGAATTCCAGTTGGGGAGAGATGTGTGAATGACGCCGATATCTGGAGAAAGAGACAGGCCAGTGCAAAAACCCTGGGGAAGCATGTGTCTAGGGTGTTTCACGAGCAGAGAGCAGGTCCATGAGACAGAGTGGAGTGAACGTGGGGCCACAGAAGTTAAGTGAAAGGGTAGAGGCAGGTTCAGGAGGGCCCTGCCAGCTTATCCCCTGAGAGAACTGAGGAAGATTCAAATCCAGCTCCCCTGCCTCAGCTCTCCAATGACCATGTCCCAGCCCAAGTGGTGAGCGACTTCCTGGCTCCCCCTCTGAGCTGCTCAGACATATGTCTGAGTATTCCACAGCATGGAATTCCTAGGACATGCTCTGGGAATGTCTGCCTTTCAACCAAGCCCAGAGAGGCTCAGCCTTTTAACCCAATGCATGTGCATGTTTCAGACATGGAGGCTCCTTCAGAGCCCAGGGAGCAGTTACCAACCCCCAGCCTGCACCCCCAGCCCTGCTCAGTGAACATGCCTACCGCGCCCCAGCATTGCCACACACACTGCTGAACCTGACCCTCACAGCCACCCTGCAGTGAGGAATTATTAGCCCCTTTTCATAGGTGTGGAAACTGAGGCTCAAAGGCAAGAAATGACTGCTTGGCATTGCCTTTAAAGCACGGCTGCTAAGATAGGTACCATGACATTGGGTTTTGAGAGATCCTCAAAACATTCAGAATGGAAATCTCATATGATCCCCTCATCCCACTCCCGGGTTATTTACCCAAAAGACACAAAAACACCAATTTGCACAGATACATTCACCCCCATGTTGATTGCAGCATTATTTATGAGATGAGAAATTGCAAACATCCTAAGTGCCCCTCATCAGATGGATGGATAAAGATGTGATATATGTACACAATGGAATACTACACAGCCCTTAAAAGGAAGAATCTCTGGCCTGACATGGCTGCCAATTCTTTGATGCTCCTCTCATCAAGAGACAGGGACTATGCTCCTTCCTTGATTCTAGGGCCACTTTAGTAACAGGACGGTCATCTGGAAGAGCGGAGGTGACTCTAATCTCTAGAAACTTTGAGGCACAGCCCTGAGCAGCCATGTAAACAGTCTAAGCAGCAAGGGAGCACCCCCTATTCCTCCAGCCTGCTCAAGTGAAGAGACACCCATCCAGCTCCCAGCTGCCCCAGACTCTTTTCCTGTCGCCAAATATCCCCTCTCCTTTCTATCCCCCACCTTCCCAGAACTTCCCAAACCAGCACTTCAGAACCCGGCCCACAGAAATCACGATAGGACCCATGGTTGGGGAGATCCACTATATTTTGGGGGTGCCTTGTTTGACAGCAATAGATCGCAGAACATTTCCCAAGGTCACGCGGTAGCCCAGCTGTGATTTGAACTTGACTCCTCTCTGCCTCTCAGGGTCACACGCAGAAGAGAAATCCCTCTTTGAAATGTCAGGGAAAAATGTTCACTCATGATGGATGGTGGGATTATGTGCCTCAGAGAGAGAAAACCCCTGTCAGGCAGGGAGAGGAGGAAAGAAAGAAAAAAACCAGCAGGCAGACAAAGGGACTAGACCCAGGCTCTGCAGGGTGCCATGGTGATACGTGGCTGGGCACGGCTGTGTGACTTGGGAAAGCAGGCTAACCAGCTGATAAAAGCAAGAGGTCTGAGGACACAGCGCCATGAAGGACGGCAGCTTTAATGAGGTCAGAGGCCTGGTCAGCATCAGGGTCCAGGGCTTTGACCCGTGTGTTAATAATCTGCGCTTTCTGTTGAGAAAGGTCAGGGGCCGGGACACAGACCGGGGGCTCCGCTGCCTAATTGGGAGGCGGGGGTCTGGTCAGGCGAGGCTGTGCTGTGACAGAGGCACAGTGATCACAAAGGAGCTTCCCAGGAGGCTGCCACCGGCTGGGGGCCCAGGTGTTGCTGAAACCCCATTAAACCAACCCCTGGAGGGGGAGGCAGGGGTGAGGGAGGCAGGGAGGGCCCACAGCCCACCCCTCGGCTCACCCTTGGCCTTGGCTTTCTCGTTCTTTGGGGCTCAGTAGCCTTTCTGGAAGGTACAGGGAACACGTGAGCTGGGACTGTGCTCTCTGTCAGCCTGAGCAGGCAGGTGCCGGTGGAGTCCAGCCCAGGTCTTGGGTCTCAGGTGCGGGACTCAGTACTGGAGCAGCGGGGAGTGCCTCTGGTTGGTTTAGTGTTTGCATTGGTTTCCTGCTACAGCGCTAAGGAATGTAGCGACTTTAGTAAAACAGCACACGTTTGAACGGAAAACACTCACACACACCATGCCCACATGTTCACAGGGTCACTCACCACCATAGCCAAGAGGTAGACGCAACCCAGATGGCTGTCAGCTGATGACGGGATTGACAAAATGTAGCCAGTCCAGCCAGTGGAATAGTATGAAGTAGCGAAAAGGAATGAGGCACAGACACCTGCTACAATGTATCATGAATGAGGAAGAAGCTTGGAAACATTATATGGAGTGAAAGAAACCAGACTTGGAAGATCACATCATGTATGATTCTTTTTCTAGGAAATGTCCAGAATGGGTAACTCCATAGAGAAAGAAGGCAGATTCGCGGTTGACAGGAGCTGGCGGGGAAGGAGGAAGGGTTTCTTTGGGAAATGATGGAAATATTTGGGAACCAGATAGATCTGGCCGTTGCAAACCACTGACTGTACTAAATGCCACTGAGTTGTACCCTTCAACACGGCTCAACTTATGTCCCAAGAGTTTTACCTTGATGAAAATGGCAGATATATGATAGATATAATGATTATGATGAGAGAGAGAGGAGAGAGAGAGAGAGAGAGAGAGAGAGAGAGAGAGAGAGAGAGAGAGAGAGAGAGAGAGAGAGAGAGAGGAGGGAGAGAGAGGAGAGAGAGAGAGGAAAGAGAGGGAGAGGGAGAGAGAGAGAGAGACAGAGAGAGAGAGAGAGAGAGGTAGATAGAAGATAGATATGATTGCTGGGATCAATAAAAAGGAAGGTAGTTTAGATAATCAGTACCTCCGTGGGGGAAAAACAATAAGCCAGGTGCCTGGAAAGCTAGGTACCCACCCTGGGGAAAACTGGGGAGGTTTTTGTGTCCGTCCGTCTGTCCCCTGTCTTGTCCCCCACCCCCACCCCCACCCCTCCAACGTTCAGGAAGAAACCTAGGGCTGGAGAGTTAACTAAAACCTTTTAAATGTAAACTTACTTTGTAAACAATGATTGTTAGAATGGCCAATTTACTTCTTGTATTTTTTTCTGTGAATGACTTCCTTGTGTAATGACAATAAATACATGAGGAGACAGTGACTCGGTGTGGCATTTTGGGGTGACAGTTCCCCAATAGTTCATCCCCCTACCCCGCTTTCTTTCTATTTTGGTCTTTTTCTTTCTTTTCATTTCTCAATCTTTCGTGCCCCCCACCTTCAAGTTCAATCCCTGGGAATGAGCCGGACATGTGATGATGGTGATGACGATGCAAATAGATACATAGAGAGAAGACAGATGATAGATTCGATAGATTGATAGATAGATATCAATGATGATGGTGATGATGATGACGAAGATAGGTAGTAGGTAAGTAGGTAGAGACAGACAGAGAGAGATTTTATTATCTTCGAGTTCTGGAGGTCAGAAGTTCAAAAACAGTCTCACTGGGCTGAAGTCAGGGTCTTGGCAGGACTGATCCCTTCTAGAGGTTTAGGAGGAATCATCTCCTTGTCTTTTTCAGCTTCCAGAGGCTGCCTGTTTCCAGACTCTAAGAGTAAGGACTCTGCCCGTGACCCCCTTTGACACAGCTGGTAGCTTGGACCCTCCTCCCGAGGCACAAGGTGTTTTCCAGGTAAGTTAGCCAGGTGAGCAGAGCAGAGCAGAGGTCTTCAGACCGTGGGCCGGGCACACGGAAGGCTGGCAGTGATGTGCTGACAAGCCACTCACTATAGGTACCTGGGTGGTGTTCTCTTTTATAAACTTACATACTAACACATACACTCTAATCTGTCCACACATGCGTGTATGCTATGATGACAAATATCAATAAAATTTAAAGTGTGAACATTGCCATAATTCAAAAGCCTGCAGAAATAATGATTTTTTTGTATTTCTTAGTGGCAATCCTTTTTTTATTTTTTAATATGTCTCAGGAATTATCTTCCTGTTTATTGAAATGGTGATACTCTTTATCATTGCTTAAAATTTGATTGAATTATCTTTGTTTTTTGGTTTTGTTTTATTTGCTTTTTTGAAGGAAAGGTGCAGGTAGGAAGAAAGGAGGAAGAAACATTTATCTATTTTACTTAGCTGTTCATCTTGGTTGATGCCCCCTGCCCCTAAATCTCGAACTTGGGTCCTTGGCATGTGTGTGGACTGTGTCCCTGGTCTTAACTGTGAGGCCACCAGAGTGTACCTAAATTTGATTTAATTCTTTCTTTCTTTCTTTCTTTTTTTTTTTTTTTTAAGGAATGGTGCAGGCAGGAATGAAGGCGAGCAGGCAGGCAGGAAGAGAGAGGTGGAAGAAACATTTTATTTATTTTATTTAGTTGTTCTCACTGGTTGCTTCATCTCTCCGGGTCTGGGGCTCGAACCCAGGGGTACGTGACTTGCTCCTTAGGAGGCAAATGACCTAACTGCTGCTCCACCAGGGCACACTGATTTAATTCTTAAACTACTGTTTGCAATGGAGAGAAGCTATGCTCTCAGCTCACCCTGGTGGAGCAGCGGTTAGGTCAATCACCTCCGAAAGAGCAAGTCACATATCCCTGGGTTCCAGTCCCAGACCCGGACAGGGGAAGCGACCAGTGAGAACAACTAAATAGAATAAATAAAATGTTTCTTCCTCCTCTCTCATCCTGCCTGTCTAATCTCCTTCATTCCCGCCAGCACCTTTCCATCCAAAAGAAAAAAGAAAAGAAACGATGCTCTCACCTTTCACCGCTCCATTAAATGTTTTAAATTTAATTTCATACTTATTGAGGTAACTTTGATGGACAAAATAACACAAGCTCCTGCGTGCATTATGTTAAGTGAAACAAGTCAGAGAGAGAAAGACAAAGACAGCATGGTGTCATTCAAATGTGAAACCTTTTTGTTAACATCTGACTCATTGAACAGAGAATAGAAATGTGGAGAGTGGGGAGCAGGGAAGGGTGATTAAGACACACACTTCCATGTCTAGGTCTGAGGATCAAATGCAGAACATGGTGACCGCCACTGGTAAAAATTACACTGCATGAGTGAAGTTTGCTAAGAGAGTAGAGCTCAAATGCTCTCCTGAGTGATAAGTCTGGGCTGATGGTGCATTCACTCGGCTGTGGGAATGCTTTAGTCCCTGTGCATCTGGAGTCACGTGCTGCACACGGTGAAATCTTACGGTTTGGTCAGTCATACCTCAATCCATCTGAACAAAACAAATCCTCTCCGTTGGCCTCTCTCTGTCGTTCAGAGGCGGGTTCGGGGACCACCCACACACTGTGTCCCTGTCTCCAGCTGTCCCTGGGTGGCTCTCTGAGGCCCACCTGGCATCTACTCCTGAGCCTTCAGCCTGGCTACCAGTGTGGGGCCCCAGAGCCCTGCCCACCCAGGCCACTACCCTCCTGCCTGCTGACCTCTGACCACCATCAGTGAGAAAGACAAATCGTCAGCCCCCATCTCCCAAGGTCTTTCCCTTCCCCACCTGAGTGGCTAAGCTCGTCTTCTGTCACCTCTTGCCAGCTGACCGGAACCTGGGCGTAGGCCTGAGCACTGAGTGCAGTCAGAAGCTCCAGTAAAACCCGAGACACAATCAGACCACCACCCAAAGCCCAGGCAGGTCGGGCGAAACCCCGCACGGCCTGACCTTCGCTGCCCACACCAGCCTGGGGACAATCTGAAGGCAATGCTGACCGGATTCGAGCCCATTAGGACATGAGGGAGGCCCTGAGGACCCAGGCCGCGTGGTGGGGCTGAGAGGCTGGAACACATGCCAGGGTCAGCAAACGTCCTTCAGTTAGGGGCAGAAAAGCCACCATTTCGTCCTTCAGGGGCCCGTGAACTCGATCACTGCTGTTGAGGCCTGTTACTGAAGCGTGAAAGCAGACAAGGACAGCAGGGAAACTAAAGGCTGCCCCCCAACTACATGTCCTTTTGCAAAAGCAGACCTCTGCCTGGGCATGGCCCACCGGCCCGCCTTTGCCAACCCCTGATGGAGGAATTAGGTCATCCCCAAGTACAGGAGTCCCCAGGTCCAGGTGTGTGGAGAAACAACAGGAGAAGGGGACGGTGTGAGAAGGGACAAATGGAATCAGACACTGACTACAAAGGTCTAAATGTGCTTTACACACCCATCTAGCGCGTGTCATGGGGGTCCTCACAGCTGTTCTGACTTCACTGACTGGGGAGTTTCTTTCTGTGCCTTTTAAAGGAAAGGCGCAGGCAGGAACAAAGGTGAGCTGAGACAGGCAGGCAGGAAGAAAGAGAAGGACGTGTTCTGTTTTGTTTTTATTTAGCTGTTCATCTCAGTTGTTCCCGCCGGTCCCAGGACACGAACCTGGGACCTGGGGATGTGTGTGGACTGTGACCAGCTCCTGCTCCACCAGGGCGCAGCGGGATAAGTTCTTTTCTGACAACCTAAATCTGATTTTAGAATTATGTTAGGATTTCACAGGAAAACGTGATTTAATTTGCACACGCTTCTTTTTTTTAAAAGGAAAGGTGAAGGCAGGAATGAAAACAAGTAGGCAGTCAGACAGGGGAAAAATAGAAGAGAAAGAAGCACTTTATTTATTTTACTCAGTTGTTCATTGTTGGCGGTTTTCCCAACACCAGGTCTTGAACTGGGGACCGGGGGATGCATGTGGGCTGTGCCTGGTTTAACTCACTAGGCCACCAGGGCAAACCTGCACAGGAGAGAACAGGATTTCCAAGCCCTTTCAAAAGCAGTCAGGGCTTCAGCTGCTCCTGACATGTGACAGGTCTGCCGGTGCTTGAACTCGTGTCCTGCAGAAGCCCAGAATGTCACTGGCTGACAAAGTGCCACCTGGCAAGGTTCTTCTGCATCTCGGATGGACTCCGAGATTTTGGGGGGATCCATTGTCTGTGTGTTTAAGCATGATGAAGGAGTCTCCTTAAGGTCTGAAAGATCCTCTCCCACTCCCCAAAAGGTTATTCCTCCCTCTGTTACAAACATCCCAATGCACCAAGCAAGCCCTGGCTACCTGGTGTCAACTGACCTTTGCTGGCCTGCTGCTTCCTTAACCAGCCTCTTCCTGTCCTTGCAGCAGGTGCCGTCATTCCTGTGCATGACAAATGTAGAAAGTAAGAAGTTCTCTAGCCCATCTCTAAGGGAGATCAGTGGTAAATATTTCCAAATTCCTTTCTAGAAAGTACATGGTCTTCCCAGTGAAATAACAGGCTTAGTGTTTTTCTTTTTCTCTTTTTTGAAGGCGAGCAGGCAGGAATAGAGAGGAAGAAGAAACATGTTTATTCATTTTTATTTAGTTGTTCATCTTTGTTGCTCTCCCTGGCCCCAGGACATGAACTCAGGTCCTTGGAATGTATGTGGACTGCACTCAAGCCAGAGGCAGCTGACCTAACCGCTACTCCATCAGGGCACAGCAGTCTGAGTGTTCCTGAAAGTATTAATGCAGAGACAGAAGAAGCACCAGGGATGGAGAGTAGAGTACTCCTAACCTGGGTAGAAAGTTTGTATTAGTCTGTATTATTTATGCACCACAACATAACAAACTGTCCCCAAAACTTAGTGGCTTTATCCACAATAAATAGTGCATCTCATTGTTTCTGTACAACAAATATATGGAAATGGCTTGGGTGGAAATTTCTGGCATAAAGTTGCAATCAAGTCACCAGCAGACTTTGACATCATCCCAAATCTTGATGAAGGTTGGAAGACCACACCCACTGTGCCCCATAAGTTAATGCTGTTATTGGGGGAAAACCTTGGCTCTCCCTTCTCTGGACCTGTCTACAGATTAGTTCAAGTGTCTTCATGACATGGAATTGGGCTTCATCCAGAGCAAGTACACAAGAGGCCAATTTTTTTTTATTGACCAAGCCTCAGAAATTGCAGCATTGTCATTTTCACAGGACTCCATTAGTCACACAGACCATTCACAAGGCAGCATGGGGGAGAATACACAAGGACATGAAGACTTCCTGTTTCTGATCAGCATTTAAAGAATTATCACTCCCATTCACACAAGAAAAATCTGAACCATCTCCAAATCAACAACTCTTGTGGGATCCAACAGAGCAGGACAAAACGCTGCCCCAGAAACTGGAGCAACACAGAGGTGGATACAGAGAATCAACAAACCAGAGCAGAGGCCCAGGAGAGGAAATGTCTGCTAATGTGGAGGGAAAAGAAAACTTAAACTGTAATTGACAAATTGTTGGACGTTCAGCATGGATAAGTCTAAGAGTCAGAAACTCTAAGGGGGCGGGGTCTTAGGAGATCTCCACATTTTTGTAAGTGTTACCTTACCATCAGGTCCTTATGGTGAATCATGAGGAAGTACTCACACTTCATGCTTCCAGCACTGGGAGGGAGAAAGTGGCCATTTTTAAATACACCCAAGCATTCTGTTAAAACTGTCCTCAAGAGAAGCTATTTTACCAAGACCTTATTGACTAGGGTTTCCCCGGAGCCTAAATGGCCTGGGGAAAGGGAAATAAATACCCAACTCCAACCTCTTAAAGATTTCTACAGGGGGTGAAAAAATACCTGGCTCTGTCCAGCTCCCTCTAGTCTTCCAAACTCATCTGAAGTAGACTGAGGGTGGAGCTGAGAAGGACCTGTAGAGGTCACAGCCCAGAGACACAGGCTCATTAAAAGACTGAGACCTAATCATAGGACTGTAGGAATCTTTCACTCCCCCCACCCCTTACCACTACAGCATTAGGACTCCTGTATAATAACAGGATACAACTGAAAGAACGTCCTATCTCAGACCTTATCTAAGCAGGTATCTCTAGAGAAACCCAAAGAAAATGGGGAAGACAAAAATAAGGACATCAGGAAATTCTGACCTGACTCCCACAGCTACAGCAAATGGTAAACAGAGCCTCACTCTTAACCAATAAGCATGAAAACCCACACGAGGAACCTATTTACCACAGTTCCTTTTACCCAGTACCTCTAGGTTACAAGGCAGACTAAAAAGCAAAAGCACAGTTTGAAAAGACAGGGTAAACCTCAGAACCAGACTCTGATGTGGCAGGGATGTTGGGATTTTAAACTTAAAGACAATCACTTAGACAAAAAATAAATAAATAAATAAAGGTATAATTGATCTGTGAAGATTGAAGGAAAAAATATGAAATCACAACACGTGCTCAACTAAAACCAGAGAAGTCAAAGCAAGAGTGGGAGACAAAAAAATAGACAAATAAGGGCAGAGCATTGAAAACATAACAAATAAGGTAGCTCATTTTAAACATCAATGGTCTAAATAAATCAATTAAAAACTATCATCAGTGTGAAAGTGGAATTTTTAAGGAAAAGATCCAACTATGTGCTGTCTATAAGTAATCCACTCTAAATAAAAGACAGAATAAAATAAATACTACCGGTACAATCTACAGATTCAATGCAATTTCTGTTAAAATCCCACGAAAAATCTTCCTGAAATTCATATGGAATCTCAAGGGACTCTGAATAGACAAAATGATCTTGAAAAAGATGAACAGTTGGAAGTCTCACATTCCTAATTTCAAAACTTACTACAAAGCTACAGTAATCAAAGCAGTCTGCTAACAGCATAAAGACATAGAGACCAATGGAATGGGATAGTGAGCCCAGGTATAAGGCCTTACATATATGATCAAGTGATTCTGACAAGGGAACCAAAACCACTCAATTAGGAAAGGACAGTCTTTTCAACATATGGTTTAAGGAAAACTGGTTATCCACACGGAAAAGAATGAAGTTGGATATTTATATTTTAACACATATAAAAATTAGAAGAAAACATGGGGGAAACCTTATAATATTAGACTTGGCAATGACTTCTTGGCTATGATACCAAAAGCACAGTCCACTAACAAGGAGAGAGGGAGGAATGGGAGGAACACAGGGGATTTTTAGGGCAGTGAAACTATTCTATATGATACTATAATGGTGGATACAGGTCATGATATATTTGTCCAAATCCATAGAATGTGAAACACCAAGCATGAATCCTCATGAAAACCATGGACTTTGGTCGATAGCGATGTGTCTGTTGAGGCATTCAAACGTACCACGCGGAGTTTAGGATTAAGGGTAGGGAGGCTGTGTGTTTGATAGGAGGGTATATACGAGATTCTGTACTTCCTTATCCATTTTTCCATGAACCTCAAACTGCTTTACAACATAGTCTTTTTTTTTTTTTTTTTTTTTAATAGAATACTGAGTTTGGGCAACCCAGACAGGGAGGGAAAGAAATGTAAAGGACATCTTTGTTTCAAACATCTTTCCTATGGTTTGAATACTGTGATCCCAGTTTGTATGACTAGAACTACATTTCCCAACCTGCCTTGCCATTGGGGGACATGTGACTAGGATTCTGCCAATCAGCTGCAACTTGGTAAAACTGACCAGAAAAGGAGTTAGGTGAGGAAGCAGATGGATCATGGGATGTTCCTTTTGCAGCAGAGACTGCATGATTATAGATCTTTTTTGATGGGCAGCAGATTCTTAACTTTGGCAAAAGCAGTGTGAGGTGGAGTCAGCAATAAAGTGCTGCTCTGCAAATTATTCAGGAAAATCCAGTGTAGACCTCATTTTTCTATCCCTTCCAAAGAGTCTATTGACTTTCGTGCCTTGTAATAAATTCCTTCCTGCTTAAAACTAGCTAGTATGGGGCACACCCTGGTGGAATAGTGGTGCCTCCAGCCAAAGATGCAGTCCACATACATCCCAAGGACCTGGGTTCATGTCCAGGGCCAGGGAGAACAACCAAAATGAAAAACTAAATAAAATAAAGTGCTTCTTCTCTTTCTCCCTGCCTGCCAGCCTCTGCTTGACTTCATTTCTGCCTGCACCATTCCTTTTAAAAAAAAAAAAAAAAATGAGCTAGGGGGAATCTGCTGTCCACACCTAAGAATTCTGACCAAAATGTTCCAATTAATTTTTCTATAATAATTAATTAAAAATAAGTATTCCTATTCACAATCTTTGTCTGCATTTCTGCTGTCTATGAATTACTATGAATTCCAGGAGATAGGCTATGAATATTTTTTGTTCATAGATCTACAATGTCAAAAGAGTCTTTAGATAGTGGAAGCCAATTTCTATTCTCATGAGCAATGTATGAAAGGCTTGTCTCAGTCTCATTTAGGCCAGAATTCAGAATTGTATGTGTTCATTTTCAGAGCACAGGCATGCAAGGCGCTGGGAGCTCAGGGCTAGGTCAGAGGAGAATCTGTCTTTTCTTCTTCCCAGCCTCCAAGAAGGGCCCAGAAAGCTCAGATCCTCTGTGCTATCACAACTCAAGGTGATGCCAAGGTCTCTGCCCTGGGCTTGGCTGCAGTCCAGTCATGAAGGCCCAGATGGCAGAGTCTAACTGGAAGGAGGTTTCGATCAATGAGCTTCAGCTTCCTGAACTAACACCTGGGAGCAGCCAGTTCTTTGGGGGCCCCATCTCCTGATTGTGGCTTTCTTCCCCTTATAAAACTCAAATTCCTTATTTCAGAGAGCTCTCTAATTCATTCTGCTTCTCCACTTAAGGGGCTGTGTGGTTTCCTTTTTTGTTCAATGACAAACAAACATAACCTGGACTTGCAAAGAAAAAAAAAAAGCCAGACTATCAAATCAGAGGGTTGTGGGCTTGTTTCCAAACCCACATACTGTGTGGTCGTGAGTAAGTGTCTTAACCTTTCTGAGCTTTAGTTGCTTCTTCTTTAAAACAGGTTACAATACCCACCTCAAGACTGGCATCAGAAGCAATGTGGTCCTGTCTGCTCAGAACCTATCACACAGGGATCCCTGGCCCTCGGGGATGCTTCCTTTTTCTCTGAAGCGCCCAAGCACCAATCCCTGTCCTCCACCGTGTCCTGGGACCACCATTCTGGTGAGTTCTGCTCCTCTGAACTTCAGCATCCTGAGAGCTGTCGGAGGGGTCCAGGACTCGAGGTGTGGCGTGTTTACAAAGGTCGCCTCTTGTGAATGGTGCACAGCCTAGAAGGAAACAACCAGTAAGAACAACTAAATGAAAACAAAATCAAATGCTAATTATTCTTCCTCCTCTCTCTTCCTGCCTGCCTACTCACCTTCATTCCTGCCTGCACCTTTCCTTTAAAAGAAAAAAAAAATGGTATCTAACCAACTCTGCTATAGAACTGATATGAGAGATGAGGAAGATTGCATTTTCCAAAAAGAGCCACAAAGATCTCTCCCACCCTCTCCCATACACCCTTCCTCAGTGGGACTTTGCCACTCTTCCATCAAGAGGTGGGAGCCAGGTCCCCACTTCTTCATGGGAAACCATTTCTACCTACAGAGTATGGCGGAAGTGACTTTGACTCTCCAAGGTTTCATCAGAAAAAGCCACACAGCTTCCAGCTGACTTTCTTGGGTTGCTCACTCTTGAGGAATCTTCTCCTAGGTAAGAAATTCATCACCCAGAGATTTCTGCCACATTGGGAGGCAGCAGCAGTAGCCAATCAGCATGCCAACTGCCAACCGCATGCGGGTGCCATCTTGGATGGATGACCTTCAGAAGACCACATTCCCAGTCAGCAATGCCCTCACTCAAGTGGGAGACTCCATGAAAGAGCTACCTAACCCAGCTCTTTCCCAGTGCTGGTCTACCAAATAGAGGGGAAAATAATCACTTTAAGCTGCTCCATTTGGGGATAATTTGTTAAGTCAAAGTAATAACCAAAGCCAGAAGGAGAGGAGGACAAGGAGAGTGGAGAGGGAGGGGCAGGAGGAGGGATTAGCACCAGCCATGGCTTGGAGGACATCGACAGCGGGAGGATGGTGCTTGTTCATTTCTCTGTGTAATCACCTGGGGTCTCCCTTCTGCCCTCTACTGACCTCGATACACGACTTATTTGGGAAGGAGGGAGTGTTTTCAGTTCCAGGTCCCTTTTTATTCTTTTCTTTCTCATTAAAACCTTTAGAGAACCCTCACAGCACTGTGCTTCTTGGAACAAAAGACAACAGTTCACTGCCCGGGACCTGATGGACGCCGGAGGGCCGGAGGCTGCCAGCACCCAGTGGGAAGGCGGGTAGAAGTCTGAACCCTTTCCACATCTGGATCTTCGTGAATACAAACAGTAAGCAAACACCAACACCTGTCTCTACGCTCTGTGTAGGACAGAAGCCAAAGCAGCAAGATTAAAGAAGGTCAGCAAAGGGTGGTTCGCGATGCGTGGGCAGGGCTAAGGGGACACTTGAAACCCCAGCTTCTCCTTGGGCGCTGCTTAAGGGAGACGCTTGGCAGTTCAGCTGTTGCTTTAAAACTAAAATCCTCCCCCCTGGTGACTAGAGTCCCGCCACTTGACAGAAGGTCAGCAGGACATAAAGGATATGATTTGGAAACTACCTTCTGTGTTGTGATTTGGGTCTTGTCTTATTTTTAACTTCTCTTTTTGTGCCGTGTCTGCAGTGTGCTTTCTGGAACATTCCAGCCAAGAAAAAGAGGGGGTGGGTGAAGAGATGAGGCAAGGTGAGCAATGTGCGTTATTTAAGTGAGGCCGTGGGTCCCCGGAGGGGCATGGTATGCTTCCCTCTGCTTCAGTGAAGGCTTAACATTTTTCCGTGATAGAAAGTGCTTTGTTTTTTCTTTTGGTTTCACTGGAAGGGGAAAAAAGATGTTCTGATTTAAAGGTGAAAGTATGCCAAGCTTCTTTGTTACAATAAACCAACTGTGTACACAAATGCCTCTCTGACGTAGCATACTTCAGACCTGCCCCACGTGACGTGCAATTCACTTCATAAACAACAAATCTGGTGTCTCTGAATAAGCCCCATCCTGCCCGCCGGACACTGCAGGGATTCACCAGTCATGATGACACCAATATGCACACCCCAGGCAGACCCAATTGCTTGACATTTAGTCCTTGATTTTTTACACTTAAAATATAAAAATAGGGCACACCCTGGTGGAGGAGCAGTTAGATCCATCTCCTCCTAACGAGCGTAGGCCACCTACCCCTGGGTTTGAGTTTCAGTTCCAGGGGGAAACCACCAGGGTGAACAACTAAATAAAAATAAAAGAAGGTGCTTCCTCTCTCTCTCCCTGCCTGCCTGCCTGTTCACCTTCATTCCTGCCTGCACCTCTTCTTAAAATTAAGATAAAATAAAATTATATATATATATGTGTGTGTGTGTGTGTGTGTGTGTGTGTGTATGTGTGTGTGTTTCATTAGGTGTGCCCTGGTGGTTCAGCAGTTAAGTATGCAGCTTCAGATGGCGTTGTTCACAAAAACACAGCCCCAGGACCTGGGTTCACAGCCTGGAGCATGGGAGGGGATAGAACAATCAACAATAGCTAAATGGATGGATAGACCATTCTTCCCTCTCTCTCCTCCTGCTGCCAACTTCCCTTGATTCCTGCCTGCTTCCTTCCTCTAATTAAATAATTGCTGAAACAAAAGATAGATCAATTGAAAAATTAAATATTGGAAAGTCTTGAAAATAAAGGAAAAGTGAAAGAAATCAAGATTTGCAATCAATCAATCAATCAATAATAAGAGCAGGCATGAGCCGGGGGGTTCTGGTGGGTCGTAGACCACGTACAGTCCAAGGATCTGGGTTTGCAATGCAGGGCAGGGAAAACAAACAACATGAACAAATAAATAACATAAAAAGACTTCTTCCTCCTCTCTCAAAAAATAAAAAGGCGGCAAGTGTATTCTTGCTTTAGCACCTGATGTGCCCTGAGGTTTTTCCATATCCTTATCACTGTCTGAATTACCTGATGTATTTATTGAACCTGTTCTGTCTCCATGACAACAAGGACTTTGCCTGTCTTGTCCACTGGTGATGTCCCAGCACCCTCACAAACAGCGTGCTAGCACAAGATACTGTTTTGCGTTTTTTTTGTTTTTTTTTTTAAGGGACGGCGCTGGCGGAATGAAGGCGAGCAGAGGCAGGCAGGGAAAGAGAAGAGGGAGAAGCACTCTCTTCATGCTTATTTAGTTGCACATACTGGCCATTCTCGCCAGCCCCAGAGGCGAACCCAGGTCCTTGGGATGTATGGAGACTGTGTTTCAGCCAAAGGCAGTTGCCCAAACCACTACTCCACCAGGGCACGCCTATTTATTTATTTGTATTGAGTGTTCATCTTGGTTGTCCGCTCCCCCCAGACCAGGATGCAACCCCGGGACCTCAGGATGTCTGTGGACTGTGTTGACCCCTACTCCACCAGGGCCTGCCTCAATGCATATGTAAGGAATGAACCTGACCAGGTTCTAGTCACCAGCCACTTGCAGCTCATTAATATTAAACTAGATTAATAAAAGAACTATTTGGCCACAATTCAAGCATGGAAGAGGGCCTGGGCACATGTGCCTGAGTGACCATCACAGCGAACAGGACAGACCTAGAACAATCCATCACTGCAGAAAGTTCTACAGGCAGAACTATTCTCAGTGCTGGGTGGGGGTCACAGCAGCAGAAGTCCCTCGGAGCCAGGAGGGAAGCAGAGAGACAGAGAGCACTCCTGAACACCAGAAGCCATCTTCACATCCTGCCCCCCAGCACCTGTTACATGCGGGGAGGGGTTAGAAGCGTTGTTACCATCCCTTGTGACAACGCTGCAGGGCAGGTTACATCACACCTCAGAGGCACAGGAAAGTGACCCCGGGAAAGGACAGGCCTCCATTCAGGGCTCAGCAGGAGGTGCAGAGGGACATCCGGGCCCAGCCAAGTCGGCCAGGTGTCAGGCAGGAACAAGGGCCCCCACAGGGTCTAGAGCACAAAATGGGAAACCAAGGCAGGAGTCTCATGCTCTTTGTGGGTAATTGAGAAAGGAGGGAGGCCTCACATCAGGGGACCCACAGGCACTCCGGGCTCCCACACCCCCAGGTACCAGGCCTGAGGCCATGTCTCCAAGATCAGTGGACAGGAGCTGAGGATGCTGAAACATGCCTGCCCCCAATATTGGGCCAGCACCCCAACCCCAGGCCTCAGTGACCCTGGCTGCCAGGGACTTTATTATGGCTACAAACTAATCCAGGAGTGCCAGCTTGGATTTCTAAAGACCGCAGAACGGCCAGGGGATCAGGGCACCCTTGTGACCCCAAGGGAGTAATGCCTGGGCTGCTCCTGGCCCTGCTGTCATGCTTCGTGCTTGGTCTGTAAACTGGGGGCCTTGGGGACCCAAAGTGAAGGGGCCCCCTCTGGTGTGGAGCCAGCCTGCCCTGCACAGGGATCCCCAGCTTCCAGAGCACACTCTGGGTTATCACCCCAAGTAGCCAAGTGGTTACAGTGACCAAGAGAAAGCAGCCACCTGACGACACAGGTTCCCCTTTGGAGGTATCCAGCATCCCTACCAGAGCTCCAGGCTCTGGCCCCAGGTACCTCTCCCTTCCAGGGGTAGGTGATGCAGCCCAGAGCCACACTGTCCCCAGAGCAGCCCCCTGGGACTGGTCTCATCTCTTCTCTGAGCCCTGGGGTCCAGGCAGAGGCAGAGGCCACTAGGTGCCAGACAAGACCGCTGTCAGGGGACTGCAAATCTGCTGCAGCTGTTAATGTCTGTTTTTAGAACAAAAACGTCACATCAGCAGGAACCAGTGGCCAGAGACGGAGTGGGGGCAAAGCCATGGAGATGGCAGTCTGTCTATGCTCTAAGAAGGCCCCATGTCTCTACGGCACATGTCACAGCACGAAGAGCTCTGCCCCAGCACCTAGGCCAGTGCCGTGGGCCACGGCCTGTGTTAGTGCCTGAAGGCTGCAGACAGGTGGCATTGGGCCTGCGTTGCAGATGGTGAGACAGAACTCTGGTGTCTGAGATAGGCTGACAGGGCACCCAGGGCTCCCGCTCCGAGGCCCTGGGCCCAGCATCGGCAGGACTTCAGGGGGCTTCCTCCAGCTTCTATTCTGCTCCTCCTGAATGGGACCCGGAGCATGTGCTATGGATGGAAGACCCTGGCTTCCTCTTGCCAAGATCAATGGCAGTTGATCCCTTAATACCTCTGTAACCTTCCCAGGCAGGACAGCTCTGAGCCCCTACATCCACACTGTCTCTCCAGGTCCTCCAGATTCGGCTCAGCTGCCTGCGTGGAGACTTACCTGCTAACGTCCTTCTGTTGGTCGCCTGGCTTCTCCACAGTCCTACCTGGTTGTCTGGGACACCTTGTACTTGTGTCTTTCTTTCAGGGCCTGATTCAGAGGGAACACCAGCGAAGCAGAGAGAAAGAGGAGAACGCTGAGAACCGGTGGGCGGTCCTGCTCAGACGGCCAGCGTGGAGGTGCCCCATGGCAGGTGAGCCCAGCTGCAGCAGGTGGAGTGATGTCCAAGCTGCAAGTCTCAGGGAAAGGAAGCTGTTCACGTCCCTGCTGCTCTGGGTCACCCGACCCCGTTAGCGTAGGGCTCAGGCATGGATCCGGGTCCAGCCCTGGGCAGTGAGTGCTCAGGACCAAGGTAGAACCAGGGCTCACGTTGAACCAGAAGTCTAAAAGGATCAGCTCAACACACCCAGCGGGTCAGAGAGAAAGGCTAGTTCTGCGTGGAGACCGGGTGCACAGGGACACAGGACAGCAGACCCACTTGCGTTCCATCCCCAGGGGCCAGTCTGAAATGGCTCAGGCAGAGGGCAGGTGGATTACGTGCAGAAGGCTTTCACCTGGACAAGGACGAGGAAGAGGAGGCATTGAGCCCAAACCTTCACGTCCTCTTAGTCGAGGCTGGGCCCTGGGCTCCCCCTCCACACCCTACCCCCATGCAATCCCTTAGCACCACCTAAATCTGCCCCCTGCATCTCTCCAGCCTCACTGCCCCCTCACCCAGGCTACAACAGCCTCAGGAGGGGCTCCCCACGCCTGCCCTGTCCTTCTGTGCTGCTCCACGAGGCAGCCAGAAGAATGGCCAATGGAAGCAGCCTTTTCTTTGGCTTAAAGCCTTTTTGGTGGTTTCCAGTTTCCAAGGCTCCTGTGCTCTTAGAGTCACACAGCTTCTCATCTTGGACCATTTAAAACCTGTTCCCTCCCTTGAGGTCTCTCCCTGCCCCACCTTCCTTTGTTCCTAAGTGATATACCTCCACCTTGCAGATATCAAATCAAACATCACAGTCCCCAGGTCAGGCGGATGACAGCTCTATGACCGGAAGTGTCCCAAGTAACAGAAATGCACTAAGCACCAAGGGGAGAAAATATACAGAGGAGCCGATGGGATGGAGGGACCTCCTCATATACTGAACGGAGTTCCAGAAAGACAGAAAGGAGGAAACCATGGAGAAGCAGCATGCAATGAGCTCATCATTGAGAATGTTCAAGAACTAAAGAGAGCGCGCCCTGGTGGAGCAGTGGTTAAGTCCACCGCCTCTGGCCAAGAGCCATCCACCTGCATCCCAAGGACCTGGGTTCTCATCCTGGGGCTGAGGAGCAACTAAGATGAACAATTAAATAAATAAATAAAGTGCTTCTTCCTCCTCTTTCTTCCTGCCTGTCTCTGCACTCCTTCGTTCCTGTGGGCATCCCTCCTTAAGAAAAAGAGATTTAAAAAAAAGTCCGAAATGTATTGTCACAGTCTGGAGGCTGGAAGTACAAATTCAGGGTGTCAGCAGGGTTGATTTCTTCTCTCCTTAACATTTAGATGACCCCCGTCTTGCTGCACTTTCACGTGGTCTCTCTCTGGGCACACACATCTGGTGCCGTGTTTTGTGTGTGCAAATTCCCTCTTCTTCTAAGCACATCAGTCAGTTAGAATAGGGCCCACCCCTTATAATGACTTCATTTTAACTTGTGAACTTAGTTAAGGCCCTCTCTCAAAGAGTGTGACATGCTGACGGGTGAAGGGGTTAGGGTTTCAACAGGTGAATTTGGGGAACATTCAGCCGGTAACAGCCCATAAGTATGAAACTTAAATCATTCATGATTTGGAGTTTCTGGTACAACAGCCAAATCTATAACCAATCCAATTATATAAACCAAAAGTTGATGTTTGGAGGACAAAGTAGAAAAAATAAAAAGGCTGCTAGTTAGCCAAAGCAAGAGAAAAAAAGTGGACCTCTGCCACCCCAAGTACAGATAAATTTGGTGGGAAAATTCTCTCAAAATGTTCTATACCAGAAAATGTATACTATGTTACAGAAATGTTCCAGAAGATAGAAAAAAAGAATGATAGCAACCTCAGACAAGGATAATCCACAAAAGGAAATGATAAACCCATTATACACTTAGGAACATGTATTTTTAAATCTTAAATGAAATAGCAGCCGATTTAATTTAATTTAGCAATGAAAGAAATTATATAATAGTCCCTGGTCGGATGGAATTTGACTTATGAATGATAAGTAAATCTATTACTTTAAGATTTCTCAGTACAGAACTAAAAGAGAAAAAATATATATAATCATTTCAATAGCTATGGAAGCTTGGAGTAAAATTCCATCTCATTCATACGATTAAAAATTGTTTAAAGAGCAATCTAGAAATAGAATATAATGTCCTTCATGTGATAGCACATTTGTTCAGAACTTATTGCAAATATTATACTGAATGACACATTTTTAGAGGCAAACTAATTAAACTCAGAGCAATAAAAGATGTCTTCATCACTGTTTTCTTTTAGCAGTACTCTAAAGTACCTAGCTATGAACCAAGGCAAGTGAAAAAAATAAGTAAATAAATAAAAGACACCAAGTGAAAAGCAAAAGTATATCTGGAAAAAGTATGAAGGAAAAGTCAGGAATATCTATACACAAACTAGTAGGCAGCAAATTGCTGGACCCAAGACTGACAGAAAAATCAATGGCATTCCTATTACCACTAAGAGCTAGGGTGTATTATTCTGAAATTCTGTTTACCGTAGCAAAAAATAGCTGTAAGAAACTGGGAAACTGGTGCAGCCTGGAGAAACAGTGCTTTGGTCTCCCAACTCCAGCAGGGTGTAGACCACGTCCGTCCCAAGGTCCCAGTTTCGTGTTCCAGGACTGAAGGAAACAACCAGGATGAACAACTAAACAAAATAATTAAACGGCTTCCTTTTCTTTCTTTTTGCCTGTCCCTGTCACCTTCGTTCCTGCCTGCATCTTTCCTTTACAAAAAAAAAAAAAAGAAAGAAAGAAAGAAAAGAAATTAGAAAGCTACAGCATGGGCAAGTTCTCATGGCCTAGCAGTGTAGTACACCCTGGACACAGCCCATAGTGTGAACATCTAAAATTAAAAATAAAGATGCTTCCTCCTCCTCTCTCTTCCTGCCTGCCTGCCTACCTGCCTGCATTTCTGCCTGCACCTTTCCTTTTAAGAAAAGAAAACTACAGCTGCCTAAAATAAACTAAGTCAAATTTGTGCATGAGCTCTGTGGTACAAATTACATAACATCACTGAAAGTCTCAGAAGACTATCTTGAGGAAATAAAGAGTGTAACCATATCATGCATGGAAAGATTTAATATCATAAAGGGGCAATTCTCCCTAAACACATCTATAAGTTAAATAGAATTTTTTAAAATGCAAAAGATAGTTTTGGGAATTATGTTTCTAAAATTTATACTGAAGAGCAAAGGACTAAGAATAGCCCTAGACAGATTTATGAGGTAGAAAGATTGATTACATAATTAAGGTAGTGTTATATGGGTACAAGGATAGATAAGTAGTCCAATAAAATATTATAGGCTGCAAAAGCATATATAATAGACTCTTATCGAAATGGACTCTTCCAGCGAAACAAAGCAAATGAACAGACAAACCCACAAAAAAATCTTGCAGGATAGCAGACAGTGGCTACCGGGGGGTGGGAAGGGGTAAAAAAAGGAAACAGGGAGCAGTTGGTGATAAAGGACAGGAGAAATCTGGTGGGGAGTAAGGTGTGAAATACACACAGTCTGAGGTGTGAATTCAATATCCTAAAATGCATATAGCAATGTAAACAAAAGAAATAATAATGTATCACTAAAAAATAAGTCCATAAAAAAATTTAAGGGTAAAAAGCAAACCTTAAAATTTCATAGGAAAATATCCTTTATAATCTTGCAGTTAGAGAATTTCATAGAAAGCAAACAAAAAGCAAGAAACTGAAAGAAAAATCACAGTGTACCTTGGTGGTCCAGCGATTTAAACTAGGCGATGCACATATGTCCCAAATACTCAAGTTTCAAGGCCTGGGGTCAGGGAAACAACCAATGTTGAATAACTGAACAAAATAAATAAAATACTTCTTCCTCCTTCTCTTTCTTCCTGCTTGCCTGCCTGCCTGCCTACCCTCCTTCATTCCTGCCTATATCTTTCTCTTAAAATAAATTAATTCGATTATATTAAAGTTACAAGTTTCTATCAATAAAAGATAACATTAAAAGTGGTGCATCACTGGGACTCAGTTGACTAAAGCAGCTACCATTCTGGTCATGTAAAGCCTACAGACCCAGGTTCAAGACCCGGGACCAGGGGTTAAAAAATAGTAAATAAATTAATCCACAATCTGAGAAGCTATTTGTTACCCATACAAAAGGTTTCAACCAGAAGATGTAGGAAAATAAACCTCATACAAATCATAAAGAAAAATTAGGAGAGGGGAATATATGAAAGAAGCATTCACAGAAGAAAAAACAAACAAAAATGACCATAAAACTTATGAATCAGTCTCACTGGTAATCAGGGACATTGCAAAATAAAATAACAATGAGATCCTATTTTATAATCATTAGCTAAGCAGAAGGTAGAGTTTGGTTGTAGCCATTACTGATGGAAAAATGAACATTTCATACACAGAGTATTCGCTGATATAAAGCTTTGGAGAGCAAAAGGGAAGAGGCTCATTACCTTTGTCCCACCTTTTCCATTTACTCTTCCAGGTAAGCCTCCTAGCACCTATGTTCCAGAATTCATTTACAGGAACATTTGTTGCCATCTGGTTTGAAACAGAAGAATAAAAACCAGACACACAGTACATGTCTGCCCTTCAGAGAATGAATAAACAAAATAAGTATAAAATGATAGAATGTGATGTAGCCCTTTAAATGAATGAATAAGAGCTCAATGGTTTTACACAAACAGTGTCAACTTGCATAAATACCAAAAACCAGGCCTCCTGAAAGGAAAACAAAAACCATTCTGAGTTGCAGATGGATACATAGAATATGATAGGAGGTGTAGAAAATAGTTTAGGCTCAACTGTTTTTTGTCTAGTTAATTGAGATACAATTTGCATACTGTGTAACTTACTCCTCTTGCTGTGTACTTTTGGGAGATGCAGCAAGTCAGGGCCCACACAGCCCAGATACAGAATTCCATCCCCCTCCAGAATTCCCTGGTGCCCCTCTGTAGGCACCAAATCCCTTCTCCCTCTCCTCCCTCTCACAACTCCTGTAATGAGCGCATGCAATGTTTTGTCAAAATGTATCAAGTTTTTACTTGCAGAATAGTATTCCATGGATATATGTAGCCATTCACCCTTTGGGCAGTTTTTAGTTGAGGCCAATTATGAATGAACCTGCAATAAGCTTGTGTGGGCTATTTGGCAGGGGTGTTTTTGTGTGGAATATGATTTTCATTTCTCCTGTAAACACCTAGTAGGATTGCTGGGTTGTATGGTCATATGATGTGTTAGCTTTTTTAAGAAACTGCCACGCTGATTTCTGGAGTTTCTGTATTATTTTGACTTCTAGTTGTACTGTGTCCTCACCAGCAACCATGTTGTGAAGTTTTGTTTTTAAATCCATATAATGGGCGACTCATGCTTCCTCATTGTGCTTTCAATTTGCATTTCCCTAATAGCTGCCTGTGTTTACCACAGCTACTTGGCTGCAAGGCTGATTCAAGTCTTTTGGTCACTTTTAATTAGGCTATTTATTTTCTTCTTATTGAATGCCAGGATTCTTTATAATCGGGATATAAGTACTTGATCATATGTGCTTTGCAAACATTTCCCCTCATCTGTGGCTTGTCTTTCCTTTTACATAAGAATGTTTTCTGAATATTAGATTTAATTTTGATGAAATATAATTGAGCAACTTTTATGGATAAAAGCTACAGCTAAGAAACATTTGCCTAACCTAAGGTCACAAAAGT
Organism: Solenodon paradoxus; assembly: GCA_004363575.1. NCBI lineage: Eukaryota > Metazoa > Chordata > Mammalia > Eulipotyphla > Solenodontidae > Solenodon > Solenodon paradoxus. Next base: position 87,298 of record RJWH01003678.1, read on the forward strand.
TTTTTGGGTTGTTTTTTTTCCCCTATGCTTCCTTCTGGAAGAATTTTAATTCTAGGTTTTGCATTTAGATCTGTGATCCATATTGAGCTAATTTTTGTCTAAATTGTGACACACAGGTGGTCAAGGTTCTTTCTTTATTTCTTATTTTCTTTTTTATATATGAACATCCAGTACTTCCAGCACCATTTGTTGAAATTATTACACTTTCTGATCTGAATTACTTTTGTACCTTTATCAAAACACAGAGATCACAGATAGATAGATAGATAGATAGATAGATAGATAGATATAGAAAGATACATACGTGTGTGTGTGTGTGTGTGTGTGTGTGTGTGTCTTTCTGGTTTATCTAATTTCAAAATGTGAGAAACAGAATGGCACTTTGCCTGTCAGGGATAAACAAAGAGGAATTTAGATAGGTGAAATGATTTAATTTTCTCAAAATATTTGGTGCACCTTGTGACTCAGGCAGCTGAGACACCAGTGTGCAGACCACATGAAACCCAAGAACCAGGGTTCAAGACCTGGGGTCAGAGTGAAAAACCATAAATGAACAACTAAATAAGGATGTTTGAAGAAAAAAAAAAAAAAAAAAAAACTACTTCATCCATTCTAGTGGATGGATGTGTAGTTATCTCAGGTGAGTCCCCAGGAACATGCAAAGATGGAGTTTAGCAGGAGGGATGCTTGCTGAGGAGTGACTTCAGATCAGCACCTGTGGTCAGGGAGTAGGTGAGCATCCACTGTCCTTAGAAGGAGCAACAGACCAGGAACGACCCTTCACAGTTGTCCCAAGTTGGCTGAAACCCCTGGAGCTTAAAAGAGTGGTGTCACCATTCATGGAAGCTGGCATTAGCAATGTGCCTTCATAGTCAATCATGGTGGGTAGGGGTGTGCTTTGGTTTTAAATTGCATTGCCCCGATACAATGAGGTTGAGCACCTTCTCATGTGTTTATTAATCATTTGATTATAGATTCTTGGGGTGGGGGGATCTGTGAGAAGGTGATGAAGTGGTTAGGGGCCTTACTGAACCTTACATAAGGGACACCCCTGTGCATTCCACAGGGGCAGCCCCAGGACAGCGGAAAACCAGGCAGACCTGGGTCCAAAGCTAAGTCATCTATTTCCTAATCTGAGCAGAACAAGTCAATGCCTCTGAGTTCCCCGCTCATAAAATAAATGGGATTATAAAGGGGTGGAGGATAAAAAGAGAGAGAGAAGGTGATACCCTGACTTTCATCTGAACCCTGGTCCTGGGGATCTAAGGTTGTCCAGTGAATTCCAGAGGACCAGAGACATTGCCCCACAGGATAGTTTGCAAGAGAAACTCAAGAGCTTCCTGGGCAGAGACTCATTCAGAGGGAAGAGAAACGAAAGACCCCAGTGGATAGAGCCAGAGCAGTCCCTCAGGGGGACCCCAGGTTCAGCCCCATGAATCCATGCCTGAGACCTTTGGAAGGAGAATGCAAGAGGAAAAAACAAACAAACAAGAAAACCAGAAGAATCCCATCTGTGCTCTGTCGTAGTAAAACAAACCATGCCAAACTGAGCAGATTCAAACAACAAGCAACAAACATTTATTTTACCCACAAATCTGTAGTTTGGGCAAGGCTTCATGGGGACAGCTCATCTCTGTTGCAAGTGGCATCTGCTCAGGAAACTGACTGAGGCCGATGATTACTTTTCAAGATGTCACGCTCATGTGGCTGAGAGGGAGATGCCAGCTCTCATGTTACTTAGGCTTCCTCACAGCATGGCAGCTGGGTTCCCTGCGCAAGCATCCCAAGAAAATCAGTGGAAGTTTCATCACTCATGTGACCCATGGTGCCACTTCTGCCATAGCCACAAACCCATCCAGATTCAAGAAGGAGGCATGTCCAAGTCACATTGCAGGATGGGAGAGATTGCTGCGAAGCTCTTCAGAACAGGCCCCCCAAACACACTCCACTAGGCATGCAGATTATTTCAAGCTGAGGTCAGGCAAGAGCTTGCAGTCTCATAAGAAACTTTTCCCACTCCCTTCACTATCTAGAAGAGTGAAAGTGCAGGGGTCTTATCTAGCAATAGGGTTATCAGCAATAGCTTTTCTATCTGAATAACCTGTCCATATGGCAGGGCTAGCATCTCCTTACAGAGCATCTGCTCTCGTCACGTGAATTCCCCTCCTCTTTGAAGCTTCAAGCCCCTATCCCATTCCTTAGCTCAGAATATACACCCCCATTTGTCTCACTGCATGTCTCCACAGACTCCCCATACCATGAGTTACCGTTTGCCTGGTTGAACTGGGATTGCCCCACTTGATACTGTCTTGGTCTCCAGCATAGTTTGCTAAAAGTTAGGGGTGCACACACTTCCACCAAACTAGCTCCCATTGCCTGATGGGGGGACAGGTTTCTCCAGTGAAACCCCATCCTGTACCTGAACACAATCCATAGCTCACCTCACCCCACCCCTGCTGCTGCACCCAGAGATGCTCCATTTGGTCCCAGTTTCTACTCTAAAATGTATGGTATGTCTACCCACACCTGTATAATCAAATTGGTCTTTTTCTCTTGCTAATCTGCCTGACGTTGATTTGCATCTTTAACCAGCCCAGGAAGAACTCAGAGGCGGAGAAGAAATCTTTCCTCCTCCCCTACAGTGGCAACCATTTGCGAAAGTCTTCCCTAATTCTGAGAGCTGTGTGGCCACAGGCGGTGAGCCTGGATGGATAGTGGGGAGGAGAAACTCCCTTTGAGAATGATGAGGGCAGCTCGAGGCCTGGACTGGGGCTGAGCAAGGTCCTTAGCCTTCTGAGATGTTGGGGCCATAGGTGGGGAGGGAGACAGCAGCAAGTGTGAGACCAGTCCTGCCATCTTGGAAGTAGCTCACGGGAGGAGGAAAATGATGACACCATGTGGTGGCATAATATTTGTGAGCACAAGGGAGCTGCTTCCTGGGGCTCCCAGGAATAAGAAGTGAACATTTTGAAAGGCTTAGGGGGCCCTATTATAGCAAAAAGGAAATAAGCCAGGGTGATGATCTTTATTACCACTGATGTAAACCCATGTTTATCCCTAGCTTGAAGAAAAGAGACTTACAAAAGATAACACATGTCAGGTGCCCAGCACATAGCTTAGCACATGGTAAGTCTTCAGAAATTGCTCTTTCGATTGTCCGATGTGTTCCCCACTCATAATGCACCTTGATTATTCTGTTGGGGAGGAGGGCTCGCCTTGAGGCTCTTTTGCGGATCTGCCACCAGGTGAGCCCTGTGTCTGAGGACCAGCCAATAACACATACATGGCCAATGCAAAGCTCCCCAGACCCCTCAGCGGAGTGAGATCTGTCACTGCAGGACCAAGTGTTCAGGCCCCATCAGAAAGGCTAGGGAGCTCCCTTTACGGCCAGAACCCCAGGCCCCAGGAGAGGCTCAGTGTCTAGAGCCACGCTGAACCTGGCCTGAGATGGTCCCAGAGAGGACAAAAGAAGCCTAGCCTGGTTTCCTGCAGCTGTTGTAGCAAAGGAGCACATTTGCTTTAAAATGACAAAAATGGGTGTGTCCTGGTGGCAGAGCAGTTGGGCGCAGTCCACATGCATCCCAAGGCCCCAGGTTCGTGTCCTGGGGCCGGCAGGAACTACCAAGAATAGCAACTCAATAAAATGTCTCTTCCTCCTCTCTCTTCCGGTCTGGCCCTTTCTTTAAAAAATAAGATCAGATAAAATAAAATGAAACTGTTTTTTCACAGTATAACTAGACTGGAAATCAAGGTGGCATCAGGGCTGTGCTCCCTCTGGAAGCCCCAGGAGAGGTTTCTGGTGGCTGTCCACATGCCTGGGTTTGTGGTCACACGACTCCAATCTCTGCCACTCAGTCGTATCACCCTCTCTTCTGTGCCACATCTCCCTCTGCCCCTCACTGGCAAAGACACTGTGATTACATTGGACCCAGCTGGATCATCCAGGAAAATCTCACTGTCTCAGAGTCTTCACTTAATCACACAGCAAAGACCTTTTTCCACATAAAGCACCACTGACCGGCTCCAGAGCTGAGGACTTGTCTGTCTTTGGCAGCTATTATCAGTTTCCCACCGCACAGACACAGACATGAGTTTGAATGATGGTCTGCAGCGGGCAGGAGGTCAGAGCAGAAGGAGCAGGGTGGAGGGGAGTGGGTGCAGAGAAAGGGGAGCAGTAGGTGTCAGCCAGTGCCAGTCTAGGGGCGGGAACCGTGGAGATGAAAGCAGGTCAAGAAGTGTGCCTGAGATGGAGCTAGCAATGCAAGTGCGGGGCTGAGAGGCCCATAGAGCTGATCCCACTAGGCCAGAGCAGGGCCAGAGGGCACATGCCAGAGTCCCACCATGAGGGCTGGGCTGGGTTTGAGCCAAGGAGGCAGTGGGGAAAGTGAAGCACGCCATTCATCCAGACTGAGCTTTGAACAAAAACACACCCCTTGTTTCAAGATGCTTTACTTCCCTCTTGGAAAAAATGACAACAGTGGCAGACAGTAGTGGTTAGGTCAATTGCCTCCGGAGCAGCACAGTCCACATATATCCCAAGGACCCAGGTTCATGTCCCGGGTCCTGGGGGAGCAAACAACGTGAGCAAGTGAATACAAATAAAATAAAATGCTGCTTCCTTTAAAAAAGAAAGAAAAATGACTATAACACACCGAGGTTGTAAGAGCAAGCTTTGGGGGGAGAGTATTGTAATAAATACAAATTAATGGTACCCTTTAAATAGACCCAGAGCCTGCCCACCACACGTGTTTCATAACACGCATGTCTAGTAGGGAGTGAGAGCAGCAGAGTGAGCTCAGTTTCCCATGGGAGGGCAGCAGTGGCTTGGGCAAAGTCCAAGATGAGCCCTGAGGCTGCCCACGGCGGGTTGCTACACCCGGGCACCCACCCCCTATCTGGCTGAGTGAGCTGGTTCCACTGAGATGACGAGGGTGGGAGGGGCTGCTGAGCAGGAGGTGAGGGCCTGGAGGCATCTCTTTGCCTCTGGTGGTGTGATTCCAGCACAGAGTTAAATGTGTGGCCCTTCCAGGACCTGCGGTAGCTCCAGCCTCTCTGAGAACTTTGGGTCTCAGGGCTCCATTCTACTTCCTAATAACAACTTCTGTTCATTATCCTTCTAGTGGGTGCCAGGCCCTGCCCTCTTAGCCATACCACCCCCGATCCATACAACACAGCCATGTTGGTGGTAACCCCATTCTAGAAATGAAAAAAACAGAGACATCTGCAGGGTAAGTGGCTGGCTTGGGCACACACAGGAAGGAAACCGTAGGTTGGGATAGACAGTCGGACACCTGGGGCCCCCAGACCCTCTCCCCGGCCCAGGAGAGGCGCGGTTCCCACTGGGAAGATGGGACAACACACCGGGTTCACACCAGGTTCAGCCTCCTGGCTCCCGGGGCCTGACCCACTCACTCTGTTTGGAAGTGAATTAAAGGGCTTCATTATCTCATTTGAGAATGGAACACGACACTTTGAAAAGACCGGTGCATTATCTGCAATCAAGTTCTGAAAGGTCTCTGTCACTGGAAGGAAGGTTCCCTGATAAATTGCTCTTTTCACCGAGTGATCCCACGGTGTCCACTGCAGAGGCTTCTGCTTCGACACAAGGGATTTTCAAGAGACCAGATACCTTCCCAAGAGAGCTTATCATCTTTGCAAAATTCCCAAATTCCCTGGATACAGCGTTGGCCCCTATGACCTGCCAAGAGGGAAATTAGGGGTCACGCGGGACCCCAACATACCGTGACCAGTTTCCATCATGAGTCATTCCATGAACCTTGAATGGACAGCACTGCATATCCTCTGCAAGCCCTGCCCTCCCTGGGCTTACAGTCCAGGCTAGACTGTGTGTGAGTCCCTGAGTCCCATCGGACTCAATCATGCGTTCCTGTCCTAGTGGCTCCAATCCCCGACTGCTCGCCACTGTCCAGAGAAACAGCCGAGCAGTGACTTGCATTTTAGTGATCATGGACTCAAGGCCCAAGTTACCCAAAATCACACCTTCAGGCCCTGCCCCTCTCCAGACTCTGTCCCCAGGCATTAACGAGCTGCAGCCGGGCTGTCTTAGGAAGAGGCAAAATCCCAGGACAACAGTTTACGTCCATTGGGCACCTCCTATCAGGCAAACCTGGACTTAGCACCTACCCACGCCACCCTGAATCCTTATGACACACCCAATTTACAGATGAGAAAACTGAGGCACTGGAGTGTGAGTGGTGGAAGCGCGTGTGCCGGCACCTTGGCCTCTATCTTCCACCATCTTCTGGTTTAGAGGTTCTTACACAGACTGGTGCTCCGATGGTCATAAATTATGACCAAACAAGAAAAGTGCTGAGGGGCACAGGCTGAGGGGTATGGCGGGGTGCGGTGGTAGCAGGAGAAGGGTATGGGAAGGAAGGAGATGGCAAGAGAAAAGGAAAGACGCTAAGGCCCCTCATCCTGTCCTACCCCTGTCCCAGGCACAAGAAAGAGGATCAGGCTATTGCTGGCACCGTAGTGTCTAATGTACACCCCTGGACTCAAACAATGGGTGTCCCTTGAGTACCTCTAAGTGCTCAGTCCTGGCCAGGCCCTTGGGAAGCCCAAGAAAAGTAATGCCCATACGGTCCTCTTCCCCTAACCGCCCCCAGCCTCAGTCTCCCCATCTGTAAAAAGGGCATATGGTATGGGTTTCCTCCTCCCTCGCTGGTAGATCAGAGGCAGCAACACATCCCAGGAGAAACCCTGGATGCACACGCCTCCCTCCTTTCCTCCTTAACTGAGGGAGCCGGGAAGGAGTAAAGGACAGGAGCCACAAAGGGGTCAGCTTTCAGGCCAGACTGCTGAAGAACTGCTTATCTGCATTTGTTCGTACTTTCAAAAATATTTACTGAGTGTCTAATGTGTGTCAGAAACAGCACCAGATGCTTTCCCACAGGCACGCTTACAATTAACCGCATGCACACCTGCACATGCGCACGCATACCCAGGAGAGACACCAGCGAGCCTATTTTACGGATGAAACCAAAGCAGAAAAAGAGGTGGCAATTCATACAAGACAGAATAGAGACCGGATTCAGGGGAGATCTGGCTCTCAGGCATACAAGTGTTGCTTGCTTAGTTGGTTGGCTGGTTAGTTGGTTGGTTGGTTAGTTGGTTGGTTGGTTAACTCTTTAGTTCTTTGGTTGGTTGTTTGGTTATTCAGTTATTTGGTTGTTTGGTTAGTTGTTTGGTTGGTTAGTTGTTTCATTGGTTAGTTGGTTGGTTAGTTGGTGATTTAGTTGTCTGGTTGGTTATTTGGTTAGATTTTGGTTGTTTGGTTAGGTGGTTGGTAGTTTAGTTGGTTGGTTAGCTGGTTAGTTCTTTGGTTGATGGTTGGCTGGTTGGCTATCAGTTGGGTGGTTAGTTGTTTGGTTGGCTGGTTAGTTGTTTAGGTGTTTGGTTAGGTGGTTGGATTTAGTTGGTTGGTTAGCTGGTTAGTTCTTTGGTTGATTGTTAGCTGGTTAGTTATTAGTTGGGTGGTTAGCTGTTTGGTTGATTGGCTAGTTGTTTAATTAGCTGTTTCGCTCTTTCATTATCTGAGTGCATGCTTTGATAGTTATCTAGTTGGTTGGTTAGTTGTTTATTTGTTTGATTAGTTGGTTAGTTTCCCATATTCCACACTCCACTATGGTGGGGCTGAGTGATGCCCAGTATCTGTGTCTGAGCGTGTATTTGCAGCCAAGAAACTGGTCCCTGGGGCTGGTAGCAAGGCTGGACAGAGCAGGGCGCACTGGGGAAAGAAGACCCTGCCCCTGGGACCAGGATAATGGTTGGTACAGATAGTTTACATTAATCTCATCACTGGACTTTGGGAATCAGTCGTTCTTTCCTTGGGAGTGTACAGGGGAACCTGGTGGAGGGCCATCTCTAGGAAAGAACCAGAGTAATCTCTTTTCCTGAAACCCCATGGAGAGTGTGGGAAAGGAAGGTGGCTCCCTCAGAATAGACCAGTGGGTGCCCTGAGTCCTCCCTCAGGGACTCAGCAAGGCCCTCAGCGTTGTTTGTCAAACTCGGGGCAGAGGGTTCAAAGTCAGCTCACCTAGGGACTAGAGTAGGATCCAGAAAGAACTAACCCCAGAGAAAGACACCCTTTGGACAGAGTTCTCCTTCATCTCTTCCCTCTATTGCTCCCACCCCCATCCTGTCTGCCCATAGCCTCCACCCTCAGCACTTGTTCCTCCTGAGACCCGCCGAGGTTGAGGGTCTCTGGCTCCAGGCAAAGTCCAAAGCAAGCTTTAAGAGGTTTTCTACATTGGGTTCCACCACTCAACTTCCCAAATCTAACCGCCCACGGAGAGCCCTCTGAGACTCAGCCTCCCTGCTGCGGGGGACTCACCGGCATGGGAGGGTGTACAAGGCCTCCCCCAGGCCTCTGTGCTCACCATCCCTTCTACCTACAGGCTCTTCTTCCAGATCACTGCAGGAAGGGCTGCTGGTCCCCGCCCCAGAGCATCTCATCTGTCCCACACACCCCTGGCTTATTTGCAGAGTATGGCTCCATGTTTGCTTATTTCTTGACCATAACCTACCCTCAATGAGACCGCCCATCTTGCTTTGCTCCAAGTCCCCGCAGGGCCCCGTGGCTCTGTCCGCTCAGCCCTTGCTTTGGGGGCAGCCTTCTGCGTCAGTGTGGCAGACAGATGAAAAGGGCCCTGTCACCCACAGTCACTTCACGTGTTTACCAGGCTAGACACACACCTTTGCATGAACCGGTGCTGTGCGGATGAGTAAGGGCTCCCACCAGTGCCCTTTCTATGGACCAACACGATAGGGAGTTTTCGTTGCCAAAAACAGAATTCGCTCTGGTCAGTTCACAGAGGGAACTTAGTTTAAAATACTGAGTAAACTGTCACACCCACAAGGAGCCTCAAGAGACACCACCTAAATGCAATGTGGTGGCGTGAAGGGGATCCTGGGAGAGAAAAGGACGTTCGGTTAAAAAGTAAGGAAACCTGAATCAAGCATGGACGTCAGTTGTGTATGTTACTAGTTCATTATACGTCACAAACATGTCCTACTGGGGATGCGGAATCTCTGTCCTCTCTTGACTGTGTTCCTATCCATCTGAAGCTGTTTCTAAAACAAACAGCATGTTTTTAAATTCGATGGAGGTGGTCAAAAGATATAAACTTCAGTTGTAAGAGAAGAAAAATGTTCTTTCTTCTTTTTTTTTCTTTTGGTACGTATATGAGATTACAGGGGTTAACTACATTTATTGTGGTATCATTTCATAACATACGGAAGTCCAGTTGTTGTGCTGTGCAGCTTAAATGTATACAGTGCTTAAAAATGTCTCATATTAATGTCTTATACTAATAATGTCTCAATAAAACTGGGGAAAAGAACATCTTTTAAAAACATGGAGTACATGACATAGAACTAAACATACACCTAACCACGCACAGGACAATTTGTAAAATTAGTGAAATATGAATGAGCTTAGTGCATTGTATCTGCGTCTGTGAAATTATACTGTAATTTTATAAGGCGTCATTGTTGGCGGGAACTGGGTGGGGGGCCTAGGGGTTCCTTCTGCTTTCTTTCATTCTTTCTTCCCTTCTTTCTTAAGTAGAAGAAAGGCAAGAAGGAAGAAAGGAAGGAAGGGAGGGAGGGAGAGAGGAAAGGAGGGACGTAAGGACTTTCATTTATCTGTTTTGGTGGTTCCCACCCCAGGCCAAAGTTGTGAACCTGGGTCCTTAGACTTTTACCCCGCAGCCACAGGTGTAGCTTCAGAGCCACCAGGGCGCACTTCCTCAGTTTCATTATTTCTTACAATGGCATGGGAATCCATAATTATCTCAAGATAAAAAGGTTAAGCAGGGCATGTCATGGTGGAGTGGTGGTTTGGTCAACTGCCTCTGGCCAAAGCACCATCCACATACATCTCAAGGACCCAGGTTCATGTCCAGAACTAGGAGGCAGGGAATGGAGGGAACAACCAAGATGAACAACTACATTAAAATAAAGTGCTGCTTCTTCCTCTCTCTTCCTGCATACCTGCTGACCTTCTTTCCTGCCTAGACCTTTCCTTAAAAAGAAATAACAATTTAAATAAAAAAATAGTAACTCAGATATAAAGTCCACGCAAAGCATTAACCATGATAGATGCAGCCAAAAGTTCTACCAGACTTTGGTCTTTGTTTTCTGGGAGTCCTGAGACCCCAGGCTTCAGAGGGAAGAGGTTGCTGGAGTCTGCACTTCCACATGCCACCCAGCCACAGCAGGCTGACCCAGGCCTGGAGAGGCACTAAAGCAGAGGCCCAGGCTCGTGGAAGTAGGTGAGGCCCGGACCTTGGTGTGATTTCCACTGTGACCCGTGATTCTGCTCTAGGGCAGTAGTGTCCTTGGGGGATGCGGACTGCGCTCTGGCCAGAGGCAGTTGACCAGACCACTACTCTGCCAGGGCATATCCTGCTCAAGCTTTTTCTCCTGAGGTAATCATAGATTCCCATGCCATTGTAAGAAACAATGATGCTGAGGCAGTGTGCCCTGGTGGCTCAGAACCTAAACCTGTGACTGGGGGCTCAATCACATGAAAGCCCAAGGACCCAGGTTCACACAGAAACATAATGGGAGCCATATGCCATTCTGAATTTTGAAATGTTAACAAGAAACAGATGAAATGCATTTCAATCATCCATTTTATCTAACCCAATATCCAAAATGGTATCATTTCAACATGTGATCGATGGTAAAATGATTGAGACAATTTACATTCCTGTCTGCATGCTAGCTCTCTGAAAGCCAGGATGTTTGGTGTGTCTGGCACAGCTCCACCCCCACCTTTCGTTTCACCGACAATACTCCACCTGTAGCTGGAGTTCATCAATTTCCATCACCAAGTTCTTTCAAAGTGTGTGACCACCGTGTCCCGGTTCATCTGAGCCCTGGTTTTAAAACAGAAGCCCCATGTCCTGAAACATTCTCAGTTCCAGGAAAATGAAGACAGCAGGTCACCTTATTCTAACAATACTTGAACATCTTCCAGCCATATTCTATAGCAAGTGTTTGTTTTTAAATTACTTTTTTTTTTTTTTTTAATGACTGGAGGAAGGAAGGAAGAAGGGAGGGAAGGAGGACAGGAAGAAACATCTTTATTTAATTAGTTGGTCACTTTGGCTTTTCACCCTGGCTCTGGGTCTTGAACCTAGGTCCCTGAGCTGTAGGCGATTCACACACTAGTGTCCCAGATGCCTGAGCCATAAGGGTGCTCCACATTTTTTATTTTTTTAAGGAAAGGTGCGCGCAGGAGTGAAGGCAAGTAAGTAGGCAGGAAGAGAGGGCAGGAAGAAGCACTTTATTTTTATTTAGTTGTTCATCTTGGCCCAGGGTCTCAAACCTGGGTCCTTGGGATGTTTATGGACTGCATCTGGTGGCCTTACCCACTAGGCCACTGGGGTGCACCTGAAATTCACACTTAAATCAACTAAAATGAAGCTAAATATTCAACCTCTCCAAGTTGTAAATGTCCAACACTCACGTTCGGCTACTGGCTACCCTACTGAAGACCTTCCCCTTACATGAGCCCAACCCTGGAGGACCTGCGCTTGTTTTAAAAGAGCTGTAGGTTCTTTGAGGGCTCTAAGGGATGTTAAGCAGGGGAATTATGAGGGTAGGGTCACAGCTTACGACAGCTAATCTGCCACGTGAGGAGGATGAAATGGGTAATAGGAGGCCACTGTAATCCTCTAGGACAGGGGAGTTGTGTCATGTCCTGGGAAGATGATGGTCAAGAAGGGGAGAGAGGCTGGATTACAGAGGTGTGAAGTCTACCAAATCATCCAGACACGGCCATTGACTGGATGGGTAGGCGTATGCAGTAGACATGTAGGATGATTTCCCTGGTCAAATCCCCCATCCCTGCCCCTCTCACCACAAAGTACTCCAGTTATCTACTGCTGCTTAACACTGGCAGGCCCAAATGCGGTGGCTTAAAACAACACTCATTTTACTATTGTCTCTCTGGAGGCTGATTGAGCTTAGCAGAGTGGTTTCTGTATCATGAGTTTGCAGCAGATGAAGGCTAGGGCAGGGGTCCTCTTGAAGGTACCCTTGTCGGCTTCCTGCCCAGTGGTGACCCTGGTCATCAGCTGGGATCACAGCTGTGACTGTTAGCTGGAATAATGCCATGGTCCAAATCCTAGTCACCCTCTAAAATTCATCTATTGAAACCCTAATCCCAGTACCTCAGAATGTAATTATATTTGGATAGTGTAACAAAGAATTGAGTTAAAATGAGGTCATTAGGTTGGAACCTAACCTAAGAGAACTGGTGTCCCCATAAGAGGAGATTATAACATAACTAAGCCCTGTGCACTGGGACTTGCCCCATGAACGCTGCCCTGAAACCACTGTCCTGTAAAGAAGCCAGGTGAAAGACCACCTGGAAAGAGAGGTCCTAGTATTCCAGCTAATCCAGCTGAGCCAGGACCCCTGGCACCAACTCCCAGACCTGGGAATAAAAAAAATAAAATTCTTCTGCCTAGCTCTTCCTGCCTGCTTGCCTACTTGTCTTCATTTCTGAGTGCATCTTTCCTTAAAAAAAAAAATACCCTTTATATAAAAACCCTGTGTGTGGAAGCACACAGACACATATACATGCATGTATGCACACATGTACATACACCACAAAGATGAAAGCTTCCTGGAACATAGAAACATCTATCCTTACTATGTCCCAAATCTCTGTGCCATTTTTTTTAATGTCACCCATTCCCTGCTTAAATTGATTTCCCCATCCACTCATGGGGCGTGGCCTGCAGATTGGAAAATAGTGCTTTGGTCACCCAGAAATCAGAAAACCAGCCAAAACATGTGGTTAGCCTTGCTTGTTTGGTTTCACCTGTTGGCTGTTTTTTTTTATAAACTGAATTTTTTGCCTGCAGGCAGGTCTCCCTTCTGCTCAGTTTCTGGCCGCTGGGATACGCAGTCGCTTCACACACCTCTGCTACTTGCCTGACCCCTGAATGCATGTGTTTGCGCCTTCTGTACCTCCGGATTCTAAAGGCATCGAAGTGTGCCTGTGTGCTGTTCATATTACTTGACTCTCAGGGGCCAGCATTGCAGTATTGCAGACACTAGGCACCTAGCAGAGAAAAGACAAAAATCAATGCCTCACTGACTTCACGGAGTTGGGATTCTACAAGAGGGACATGGAAACGCAGAAAGAGAAAGAAATGAACATTGTGAATATATTCCTTACTAGAGGTGGAACGTTCTTCAGGGACAATAAAACAGGACAGGGACAGGCACGCTCTAAGATTGCAGGCTTCACACCCCTTCATGAAAATGAGGGCGCCTGAGACCTTCCCACCTCAGGAACAGAGAAGGGCTGAGAGAACGTGGGAGAACACAGTCAGAATTGTCTTCAAAAGGAGGGTTCCCTGCCTGTCTCAGCAGGTAGATGTGACCCATCATGTCCCCAGATCACTCTGCTAAAGGGCAAAGCACCAGTCACTTTTAACCTAGAAAATGTCAAACCCAATCTGCCATGAAGGGGACAGTCGCAAGACAAGGCCAACAAACAGCACACTGGCCCTGGGGTGGAAAGCCCTTGGAGGCCTTTCAGGCTTTTCCCTACTGGGGCCTTGACAGTCCCCACCACCCCTCTCCCGCGGGATAACCCGCCGCCACCTCGTTAGCTTCGCACACACGTGACCCCTCCTGCCCCGACGCCTGGTCGCTGCGCCTGCCTTATCTCTCGCCTCTCCTCCCTCGCATTTTCCGCTCCAACAAAGCCAAACACAGCACCGTGGGGGCTTTCACGCTTCTGTGCTTCTGGACGCGCTGTTCCTTCTGCCTGGAAGGCCGCGGGCCTGCATCCCCGCTCGCCCGCCCCGCCCCCCACTTCCCCAAGAGCTCGGGTTCATCCTTCAGAACCCGGCCTGTTAGTCCCCTCCTCCAGGAAGCCCGCCGCGACCCCTCGGCCCCCTCTCTCGTTGGTCCCCGGGTGGGTGTAGCCTCTCTGAGCACTCCGATGGCCCGTTGCTCCAAATCTCTCCCCTCCCAGACTCAGGCCTCCTCCCGCGCCGGACTCGGATCGATGGTTGGCTTTTCACCGCAAAGCGAACTCCGAGCGACTGCGCTGGCGCCGAGGCGCAGGAGGGCTTGGACGACGCCCGCCGCTCCCTCGCGGGCCCGGGGTCCTCCGGGGCCGGCCGTCGGCCTCCCCGCCCCGCACCCGGCCGGCCCCTCGCGCGGCCGCCCAGCCCCTGACATCAGCAGCCCGCGGCGCCGCGGCCCTGCGACTACAAGTCCCGGCACGCCCCGCCCGCCGGGGCCGCGCATGCTCAGCCGGCCGGCATTTGAGTGGCAAGTTGTTTGTTACAGCGCACAGCAGCTGCTCTCCGCGCCGGGCGCCGCGCGCCGCCGCTCCGCCGCTCCGCCGCTCCGCCGCTCCGCTAGCGCTGCCGCCCTCGCCCGCCGCCCGCCGCGGCCCCTCGCGCCTGGGCGAGCCCCCTCTTTGTCCGCCCCCGCCTGCCCGGCGCCGAGCTCCGGGACCCCGGGCCGGCGGCCCGCGGCGCTCGGTGCCGGCTGGGCGCGCAGGGGCCGGGGGCCGAGGCTCGCCCCCCGTCGATGAGCCGCCGCGGAGCGCGGGCGGACGATGGAACTCCACATCCTGGAGCACCGGCTGCAAGTTGCCAGCGTCGCCAAGGAGAGTATCCCGCTCTTCACCTACGGCCTGATCAAACTTGCCTTCCTGTCCTCCAAGACCAGGTGAGCGCGCGGGGACGCGGCGCCGGCCGGGGAGAGACAAAGAGGCGCACCCGGGCGGCTGTCCTCGCCGCCGCGGCTCGGAAAACAACTTCGAGCCCCGGGGAGCGCCCCCGCCCCGCGCCGCCGCCGCCGCTCGTCTTGTTTTTGACAAAGCCACCCAATCCGTCCTCGAGCGGAGTCCTTCCACCTAGACCCTCCTCTCCCAGCCCCAGGTGCCCCCCGCCACTGTCTTCCCCCCATCTCATCCCCTACCCTCCCATCTCCTCCCCGAGATCCGGAGGAACCGGGAGGCTGCAGCGATGAATCGGTGAATGAATGAACGAACGAATGAATGAATGAAAAACAGGTGTGGGGACGCGGCAGTGGAAAAAACAAACTCACACCCCCCCTCCCCCAGTCCCTCGGTTGGGCCGGCCCTTGTCGCCAGGGCGGGGGGCGGGAGGGGGGAGGGATTCTCTGCGCGGCTACCGGGAGCAGAAAATCATAAAATCATTAGTGGGTGTTTATCTCAAGGTGCCTTCGAGGGTTGCGGACGGCGCGGAGGCTGGGGGAGGGCAGGCAAGGGGCTGTGCTTGAGGGTCGCCGCGGTTCTTTCTCCCCGGGGTCTGGGAAGGTGGAGAAGGTTGGGGGGGCTGTTTTGCCAAACCGTGGAAGGGGGAGGAGCAGGCATGTTTATGGCTCTGCCTTGAGGCTGGGCTTGGATGCTGCAGGGGGAAAAATAGTTGAAGGCCTTGGGAGGTTTTAAAAGAAAAAAAAAGAAGGCAAGTTGATTTTTTTCAAGTGCCTGGTCAGGGTCTGACTTTGTGAGCCCCGGTGGGCGCTTGGATTAGGGTGCTTTTTTTTTTTTTTTGCAGTGAGCGGGAGCCCCGGTGGAGTGAGTGCCAGCTAACCGCTGTAACTTAAATCCCTTGTTTGTCCACCATTGTGACTGTTAAAAGGGATGAAGTTGTTGCTGGTTAGTATTTTCCTAGGCTTGGGAAAGATTCTCCCTGGCTACAAAATGAATGAATAAATTACAGGTCAAGGTTAACGTTAAAATGACGGCCCCCTCCATCGATTGCCCCCCCCCCACCTTGGTGCTGAGCTCCGGGAGCTCCCGGGATGCAGAGAAATCATTCAATCCAAGCCTCCTAGCTGCTTGTTTAAAGTTCTTGCCTGGAAATCTCACTTTGATATGTGTGCCTGAGCCGGGAACTCAGTCCCGCCATTGTTTGCGAGATGGAGCGAGATCTGCCGATGGCATCTTGTTTACTTACTTCTCCAAGGCTGTTTGCTGCTCGGTGGGGTTTGGAGGCTTGAGATCCTTGCAGGGTTCCTGAGCCCTGGCTCCTTTGATTGCAAAGGTAATGATTAAACCGATCATTTGAAAACAAAAGCCACCAGCTCAGATTTTGAGCCTCCTCCTTCCACCCCAAAGCCCCTTCTAGCTGTTGACACCCTCCCATTCCAAATCTACCTGCCCTCTGCCCCCCACCCCCCACCCCCTAGCCTGTTCTGAGATTCCAGGACTAGGAAGTAAGAGAAAGCAGCCTTGTTTTTCCAACCCTTGGCCAGCAGCCCCAGGCAGCCCCCCTGGCTGGCTACCATTCAAATGGGGATGATGACTCAGGCTGCAGCGCTGCGGGGCCTGGGTGCTGGGAGGAGGGGGCATTTGGGGGCTTCTTAGAAAGGCAGCCAAGGGTGGACTCCTTCTGTCCCTTTTCCTTTGTGGAGGGACTGGCCCTCTTCCAGCCCCAACCCTGAAGTCCATTTTGGAGGACTCAGCTGGCTGTGTCCTGCAGGTGAGCCTGTGCTGGCCTGCCTGGGTCCCCTCTCCCTCTCCTGCAAGAGGTGACTGGTCTGAGACCCAGGTGACCAGTCCAGTCTCAAGCTGACTCAGAGGTCAAAGGGCATCCCCATGTCTCCAGGGTCTGACCACAGAAGGGTGTTCAGCACATTTGTCAGATGGCTGAAGGCCTGCCTCCCTGGCACTCTAGGCAAGACACTTGGCTGAGGGTTGTAGCCGGGTCCCCACCTTTTCTGAATGACTGTGGTCAGGTCCCTTTCCTTCTCTGGCTCACCCTGTCCGACCATAAAATGCAGACACGCCCCGTTGCTCAGTAGCTTTCACAGGGCTGCTATGTGTGGAGCGTGGAAGGAGGGTGGAAAACAGGGGTCTTGGGTCCAGCTCTGTTACTGAAGCTGCCTTCCACACGCAGCCATCCAGTGGAACTTGGGGTCCATTCTGACTCTTGCATTAAGTACCTGCCTCTAGTCGGTGGGTCATAACCCTGTCACTTTGCCCCCTCCACCCCCAACCTAAGAGGATCTGGGCACGCGCGCGTGCACACACACACACTCACCCTCCAACCCCCCGGCCTTTGTACAGTTCTTTTTTTTTTTTTTTTTTAAGGTGCATGCAAGCAGGAAGAGAGAGGAGGGAGAAGCATTTATTTCATTTAGTTCATCTTCGTTGTTCTCCCAGGTCTCACACTCCAGGTCCTTGAGATGTGGGTCTGCTATATAGGGTAGCCTTATCCGCTCAGCCACCAGGGTGCACCTTACAGTTCTTTAATCACTCCCTGTAGGATCGAATCTTTGGTATAGCGATCGAGGCCCTGGGGAATCTGGATCCAGAATCCTCATCGTGAGCTACCCTCTTGACTAGTGTCCCAGAACCCACACTTCACCTTCTCCCTTCACACTCCGCGTCTCTGCCTGGACCCTCCACCTCGAATAAATTCCTGTTCAACCTCTAAGACCGCGTGTTATCACCCTAAAAGTTTTTTGAACCCCTCCCCACTCCACCCCCAGCACACTTAGTCACTTCCTCCCCTGTCTACCTGGAGTGGAGGCTTGGCATGGGTACCCACTGTGTGGGTGGAGCTAGACCCAAGAGATGCTGACATAGCTTGCCCCTCCCTCTTCAAAACTCAGAGCCTGGTGAGAGAGAAGGAAAGAGGAGATCACAGTGGGATGGGGAAAGCAGGGGAGGGCGTGCCTGAGGGAGCCTGGAGGGCTTCCTGCAGGAGGTGCCACTGGCTCTAAGAGTTTAAAAACAGGAATTCACTAAATGGAAAAGGGGATCCCTGATGGTACAACTCTGAATGACACCTACTTGGCAGAGAAAAGATCTTAGGCTCAGAGGTTAGAGGACCCGCTCAAGGTCACGTGGTATGCGGATAGCCAGGATATGGATCTTCATCTTTCAGACTTAAGCACAGAGACTTGCTCCTATAGTGCAAATAGTGCCCCTGGACTCTAGTTCTGTCCAGCCCTTCTATTTGCAAAGCACTGTTCTGAGGCTCTAGGAGCACAAAGTAGAGCCTGCAAGCTTTGCGAATCCCTTCCACCCACCTTTGTGGGCCTTTGCTTCTATCAGGAATGCTTACCTCTCATCACCCTCCTCTAGCCCAGCCCACCTCAGATGCTTGATCCTCTGAGCTTTTGATCGCTTCTCAGCTTTCGTCCATAACAGCATCATGGTAGCTTGTCCTGTCCTCGCACCTAGATTGCAAACCTTACTCAAGAAGCTCTCTGGGCACCTCTGCATCCTCTCGCACCCCCGGCCCCGCCCCGCCCCACCTCCAGGTACCAGAGATAACGAGTTAACTGTCTATTTTGCCACCTATTACACGTCTGGAAGACACTGGGTTTGGAGAGGTAAAATGGCTTGCTCAAGGTCACCAGCTGGGAAGAAGCAGAATTGGGATTAGAATCAGGTCCTTTCTCTACAGTGCTTAGCACTCTGCTTTGTAGGCACTAAGTAGCTGCCGCTTTGATGGATGTCCGCTCGTGCAATGTGACCCAGATTTCAGCCAGAGTCTTTTGAGTGCTCTGGGGGCTGGAAGAGGCCGGCAGAATCACACCTGGAGAAGCACCCCTGCCCTGCCCCTCTGGCCACTCCGGGCATCGCTGGAAGAGGAAAACCCATTGAACCCAATTATTCCAGCACAGACCTGGAGGGCACGAGCTTGGGTGAACAAAATCAAGGATGCTGCTTCTCAGCCTGCACATCTGTCGCCTGACTGAGGGCCATCTCCCACCCACCCCACCTCTCTCTCTAGCCTTATGCTTGTGGCCCTCAGCCTCACAGGTTCTTTCTAGCACACATACACCCCTGGGGTGTCTCCGGCCTTCAGGCTTTGTTCTGTCAGCCTGGAATGTTATTCTTTGCCCTGCCCCACTGGATCCACCTGCTTATTCTTTTAGATTCCATTTCCTCCTCTTCGAGTGGCCTCCTACAGGCAGTCCTCTGGTATGATGGGCTTAATCTCAAGATGAAATGTGGCCATGGAATGGTGACACATTGGTGCTACAAATAACAAAGCAAGTTGTGACTGAGCTGGCCTCAACAATTAGAAGGTTGAGCTCTGTGTCAGCAGAGATTATGAGTCAAGTTGCACCAAGGTCAGTTAATTTTCATATTTGATGAGGTCATCAAGGACCCAGGTCTTGCAGGTTTTCTCTTCGGCGTGTCTTTAACCTTGGCTGGACGATGTAGCGCCCTAGGTGATGGCTGGGGCAACTCCAGGCACTGGGGCAGTTAGGAGGAAATCCAGGAGAGGAAAGAGGCTGCTACCTGCAGGTGTCTCTGAGAAAACCTTTCCAGGAACATCCCCCGTCCTGCACCGACTTCCTCCTCTCATTGAGCAGAGCTGAGTCACATGAGCCTGCCTGCACCAATCACTGGCCCAGGGAATGAGACCATCATGGACCAATCAGAGCCCATCACTGCAGCTGAGCCTGGCCTGGGGGCTTGTGGCCACTGGGGGATGCGGGGCCTACTGTCTCGGGGGGTGAGTGCCTGGTAGTGTGTGCCCGGTGTGATAGGGGCTCCCAGCCTCATGGCCCACCTGCCTGGATGCTGCTGGGGGTGGGAGGAGCACAGAGATTTCTACCCCCATAGAGCTGTGTGAGCCCCCTCCTCAGATGGGTTGTGACTACCTGTCCCATGTCTGTGTGTCCAGCCAGAGCCGGGAGGGCTTGGACGGCGCTGGAGGTGTTCAGCCTGGGCCAGATCCCTGCTCACTGACCCCCGCACCCCCATGTGCTGTGCAGCTCTCCAGTGGATTTGTTCCCTGTGGTCCTGTGAGGAAGGACTGCCCCAGCTGCTCAGTTTATAACACAGACAGCAGTGGTAACTGTCTGAGCTCAAACCTCTGATGACTGACCACTCTCCAGGGGTGAATCCAGGCACCAGACACCTGTTAGCTTATTTCTTCCCCTCCCCGCCCTCTGAAGTCAGAGGTGTCCTGTCCCCATTTTACAGATGAGGAAACTGAGGAACTCCAGCACCCCCAGACACAAGCGGCAGAGCCAGGATTTGGACCTAGGGAGTCTGGCCGTAGAACTTGTCCTAATGACCCCTCAGGCCTGAACACATAGGCTTAGATGTGCCATCCCTAACTGCTGTTCAGCAGAGGTGTCGGGCGGGTTGCGGGGAGTTAGGGACACGGACGCTGCTGGGCAAGATCATTATCCCCAACTCAGGTGGCAGGAAGCTGCCGACACCCTCGCTTTCTGTACAGGAAGTGCACTTTAAATTCCATTCAAGAAAAGCCATCTCATGTGATTGGCAAAGATGCTCCAGGTGAGGAAGCAGGGAGCCTGAACCACAGAGACCCCACTACCTGCTGGGGCCAGACCTGTCACGCGGGGCTCCAGTCCATTTGGCCTGCCGGCAGACATTCATATCTTCCCTGCAGAAAGTCTGGCCAACCAGCCATAGTGAGCGCTGAAGACTTAAGAAGCATTTATAGGAGAAAAGCTTAAAATTGGAAAATGCCCACTGTTGGATTGCATTTGAGGGAAAGAGGCTGCGGGGAGCTGGGACTGTGGGCCCCGGCCCCTCGGATGGGATTCTGGCCTGCAGAGTAACCTTGAGCAAGCTGCTTGAGCTCTGCACCTTGTCTTACCTCTAAAACAAGGACAGTGATGGTGCCAGCTACCTCGGTGATTGTGAGGGCTTCCTGCATGATGAGTCCTCTGAGTACTCCTGGTCCGTTGGAAGGGCCAGTGTTAGCCAAGAGAGAAAATGCCCTGATTACAGCAGCCAGCGCCTGTCTGCAGGGACCGAGTTTGAAAAGCCCAGGGTTTAGGGACCTTAAGTCTCTTTCCATGCACATACTCTGATTCCAGGAAGTGAAGATTCTGTCACTGTCCTCTGGGAACGTAGCTGGGGACAGGAATCATGTAGGGCCTCTGAAAGGGACAGCCAGAAACATTACAGGACCCCAGAGTTGCAAGCAAGTAAGGCTTCCTAGAGGAGACAGCTCTGTGTGAGCTGATCAGTGGAAGGGGAAGTTGTCAGGAGGTGGAGGTGCTGGGGGTGGAGGGAGGCGGAGAGCAGGAGCTATAGGGAATACATGGGCCAGGAGGGGGATGCAGGTGGGGAGAACACAGGGTGAGCCCCAGAGCTGTTCCCCACACCTATCCTTGTAGCCTTGGCTTCCCCATATTCAGCTGCCAGGTGTGATCCCTCTCCTTGCCCGTGCCCACTGCCTCTACCTGTCTCATCCTCATCTCTCCCCTGAATTGTCCAGCCCCCCGCCCCCCAGTCCTCTGCCACCAGGGCCGTGCCTCCCTGGGTGAGCAGGACTAGAACCCTCTGAGCAGCCTGTGCAGAGGCCAAAGGCAGGAACAAGAAAAATGTGCAGCGTGCAGGCTGGGACTTGTGACCTGTGGGACCATAGCTAGGGGTGGGTGCAAACTGGTGTGTCTGTAGGTATGAAGTGTGCACCTACTGTGTACAGGCCCAGGTGGGGAAGAACAAAAGGAGATTCTCTACTGTGGGAAGGAGAGGTGTGTTCTTTCCTGAAGATAAGGAATGAAGGCCCCAAGGCCCAGAGGAGGGCACTGCTGAGGCCTGACGTGGAAGTCTACTCTTCAATCCTAACTACATCTCCGATGGCCTCTGTTCCCTGTCACACCTCCGGCATTGTGACCCCTTGATCTGACTTCTCCTCTCTGCTCTGGCTTTGTCCTGTCTCTCTAGCACACGTGCCCTGTTTTTAGAGTAACTGGTCATTTTTAAATATGCCACATTCTTTGACACTCTTCCCTTCAAAAGCTAGAGCTGCCCTGACATAAATGGGGTCTTGATAGTGACTTTCTTCTAATGAGCTGAAAGTGGCAGAAGCAAGGCTTGAGACTTTCCAGGCCAGAGCACAGGAGAGCTGCTCTGCTCAGGCACCATGCCTGTGTGTATGTGTGGTGGGCAGCGGGGATGCAGCTGCCATGTTGGGAGGACTCTCAAGCAGCCCTGTGGGAAGCCCACTGTGAGGAGAAGCGGAGGCCTCCCTCTTAATAGCAGGCCCCTGGGGGACCCAACCTGAAGGTAACCCTGCCACCCTGACCCCAGGCAAACCCTCCAATGACTGCAGCCCCTGCCAGCTCTTTGACTGTGGCCTCATAAAAGATTCTGAGTCAGAAGTGCCTGGTCAAGCTGTACCCAAATTCCCAGCCCATAGGAACTGTGACAGAGATGAAAGTATGTTGTTTCAAACCACCAGGTTTGGGGGTAATTCGTTAGGCAATAAATAACTAATATAGTAACTATGTAATTTATCATTCAAATGGGAACACTTTTGAGAATAACAGGAAGCACTGAAAATAATTATCCCAGACCACAGGGCAAACCAGAACACGTGATTGCCCTAACTTTAATTCAACCAGATAGCACTCACAAACCCTTAAACCTAAAACATTGTCCTTGGAGTTGGCTTAAGCGTTGCCTACTCCAGGAAGCCACCCTGGGTTTACATGCATGATTTCCTAGAGTCACCCATGCCTCGAGGTATAGATTGGGAGGGCTGGCCCCACGCTGTCCTCACCCAGGTGCATGTCCAGGCCCAGGACCAGCATGCTGAGGCATTGACCAAGGGAGACAGTTGTGAGGATTGGTTGGTGTCTTCTGCACGTGACTGGCGAGTTTGTCTCTGCTCACACATCTTCTAGGTTAAGGAACAGAATAGCCTTCCTTGAATTGTAAATTTTGTGGATTCACCCATTCATAGACATTTGGATTGTTTGCATTTTAGTAAGAATTCTGATGTGAAGATCTGAGTGCAGTGTTGCCTAAGTCTGCTTGGTGTGGACTTGGTGGGTCTCACGATAGCTGCTTTCCACAGCAGTGGCGCTGTCTCACATATCTGAGGAGAAGGGATTTGAACCCAGGACCTCTGGGTACAGCCTGGAGTCTTGGTGACTCCATATTTGTAGCAGCGTTCACCATAGCTAGGGTCACCATACATTCCCAGTTTGACCAGCTGGTCCTGGTTTAGCAGTGTGGTACCCCACAGTCTTGTATGACCTCTCCACCCCAAATGCCAATCAGCCAGAACCCTCCTGCCGCGCTCCCCCACCCCTGCCCCACCAGACCCTACCTCCCCATCCTCCAGCCTGGTGATACTCTGGTGGGTCCCATTTTCAAATCTGAAAACTACAGTGAGTCTGACAATAGCCAGCTTATCATGGGGAGGAGATTGGAGGCCATGGCTGAGTGACCACAGTCTGGCCTCCCGCTCTGGAAGACAAATAGGATTCTCTTTCTTTTATTTTTTGAAGGAAAGGTACAGGTAGGTAGGAATGAAGGTGAGTAGGCAAGCAGGCAGGAAGAAGTATTTGTTTTATTTAGTTGTTCACCTTGGTTCTCCTCTGCCCCAGGACACAAACCCAGGTCCTTGGGAATATGTGTGGACTGAGCTCATCGGAGGCAACGGACTCGACCGCTACTCTACCAGGCTGCACCTCAAACAAAATTCTCTGTGGGAAAACAGGATTGTGGGGAAGCCAATGCCTAGATCAAGCACCCAGCCCAGGACAGGTTCCTCCCTGGTACCGAGCTTGTAAGAATTCCTTGTCACCTAAGCAGGAGCCCCTGTGAGCAGAAGCTCGATGTCACCTGTGCTGTGACCTGTGGGGGGTGGCTCCCTCTGAAACCAGGCTGGACTTTTCTCTCCACCCCAGGGCCACTGCCTTTTGACCCCTTCCTTCCCGGCGATTCCCTCCTTCTCTTGAGCAGGAAAGGCAGTGAGTGGAATTGGTTCTCAAAGTTCAGTCTTTTTCCTTCAGAGCTCAAAAGGCACTGGCGTGGAAATTGATAGGTTGGGTTCAGAACAAAGCTGAGCCTTCTGGAGCTCCTTGAGAGCCTGCTCTGTGCCAGGC
Source organism: Solenodon paradoxus (assembly GCA_004363575.1). Taxonomy (NCBI): domain Eukaryota; kingdom Metazoa; phylum Chordata; class Mammalia; order Eulipotyphla; family Solenodontidae; genus Solenodon; species Solenodon paradoxus. Next base: position 111,181 of record RJWH01003678.1, read on the forward strand.
CCTGGGGCTCCCCCTTCCACCCAGGTCACATGGCACACATAGCAGATGGGGGTTCAGGCCGGCTCCCCCTGCTCCCAGCCCTTCTCCACCTGGGCCCCTTTGCTTATTCCCACCGTGAACTCCAGATGGCAGGTCTCAGGCTGAGTGCCATTTCTCAGGGAGTAGGCAGGTGATGGTCAGAAAACTGTTTTAAATTTGGTTTTTATTGAGGTAATTGGTTTACAGAAAAATGTAAGCTTAGATGTAGCCTTCACTATATATCAAATATATGATAGCAGCATGCCCCCTCCAGATTTCTAATTGTCCTCCGGCTCTGTCCTCCGGACCCCAGTGCCCCTACTCCCAGCCCTTCCCCTCTGCTAACCTCAGTTCTGACGTCAGCGTCCAGGGATTAGTTTGTTTTGTCTGTTGGTACACTTTTTCCTTTAGCTGCCACATATGTGAGAGATCATCGCTATTTGTCTTTCTCTTCTGACTTTTTTCACTTGGCATCATCCCCTCTCACTCCATCCATGTTGTTGCAAATGACAGGGTTTTCTGTGTCGAGACCACATCTTCTTTATTCACTCATCTGTCCTTGGTCACTTTGGTTGTTTCCAGCTCTTGGCTAATGTCAGTTATGCTGTGATAAACGGGTGTGCATAGGTCTCTGATATTTAGTCATCTTGTGTCTTTTGGGTAAATACCCAGAAGTGGGATAACAGCATCTCTGGAATTTCCATCCTCCTCCTTTTTTTTCGGCGGGCGGGGGGCGGGGGGAAGTGGGGGCGTGGTGGGGCGGTGTGTGTGTGGATCTGCATACTGCTTTCCATCAGGGTTGCAGCGGTTTGCCTTACACCAATGGTGTAAAAGGGTTTCCTTTTCTCTGCATCCTCTCCAGCATTCGTTGTTTCTAGTCATTTGGATAATAGTCATTTTTGGGGCCCCGAGGTGGCTCAGGTGGATCAGACGCTGGTGTGCAGACCACGTAAAGCCAAGGACCAGGGTCAAAAGCCAAAAATAAATAAGTGAATAAAGCCTTTCAATTTCCCCTCGCTGTTGGGAAGTGTGTTTTTCATTCAGCTCTCACTACTTACCAGGGATGTGACCTTGGATAAAGAGTGAGGAACTCAAAGGAGGTACCATGCTCTCCTGTTTACAATGGGTCCCACCCAGACCTCTGTGGGTGGCGGGGACACGCGGGGCATTCCGTGTCACTTAGGTGGCGCACACGGTAAGCTGGTTACTTGTGTGACCCAAATGGGTCTTCACTGAGAACCCAGCGCCCTGCTGGCCACTGGTGTGGGTGGGAAGCTGCTGGTGGCCTCTGCCCCATGGACATTGGCACCTGTTTTGTTTTAGAATCACTGGGAGGGCCTGAGGAGGGGGAGGCTACGGGCAGGAGGTGTCTGCGAGTTCACGTACCTGAAAACACGCCGTTTCTCGGGTGCTCTCTGGTGTCCCCACAGGCCTTCTAGCCACGTGCACTGGTCCAGCCAGTTCTTGGGAGACTTTCTCTGTGCCCGTCCTGGGCGGCTCTGCCTGCTGGTGTCTGAGACGCCTGTACTGGGCCTGGCCCGAGAGCTGTTCATCTCCTTCCTCTGTCCCCACATCCATTGTCTCCAGGCCCTTTCTCGAAGCCTGACCACCTCACCAACCCTGTGGCCCCAGGAGGAGGGTCTCGTCCCCTCTGGACCCTCTTCTCCTACTCAGCAAGTGGGAAGCTTCACTTTGTATGGAAGTCAGGTCCCGCCCTGCCTCTCTGTGCACTTCACTGGGTGGGGGGGTCCCGGCCCCACTGCCCACCCGGATGCAGTCTCACCAGAGGCACCTGAACCCCGCTTATTGGGAGCCCCCAGCCCCACACCCCCATGGGGAATGCCTACCCTGAGAGCACCCAGTCAGGGCTTAGGAATAGGCAGCTCTCCATCCCCGCTCTGTGCTTCCCGCTGTGTGACCCCAGGCAGGCAGCTGGGCCTTTCTGAGCCTCTGGGGTCTGTGATATGGGGGTTCTGGGCACTCAGGATGTAATTCATATAAGGCTGTCTCAGGCTGCATGTGGCCCTGATAAGTGGGCCCCACTGTGGGGCGCCAGGGTGTGGGGAGACAGCAGCAGGAAGATGGGAGGAGGTATTTTGGGGCCAGGGTTCTCCCAGGAGGTGGTCTGGTTAGTGTGGTGTGACTAGGGGTCGGGGCCCCACCTCCGGCTGCATCACTCCAGGGCTGACCCTTGTCGGGGACCCTCAGCGGCTTGGGTCCCAACCATAGCACCTCAGAGAATTAAAGTGCTGGGGGATGATAAGCAGGGGCTGCTGCCATCTCCCCAATTTGGGGAGGGCATCCTCCAACTGTGGACCCCCAAAGGGAAGGAGATCCCTTGGACCCCTCCTCTCCTTTGATGTAGATGACGGTGAGTCAAAGTCGCCTGTGGACCTGGCCCGGGGCCGTGTGCTTGCCATGTAATGGCACAGAGGCAGGCATTTTCCTTCCCACTCAGCGGTGAGGAGTCTGAAGCCCTAGAGCTGAGGGACTCAGCGACAAACTCTGCAGGGCCGCCCAGGAGATGAGAGACGGCTAGACCAGAGCAGGCCTTCCCCAGGCCTGCAGACCGTGGAGGGAGCCAGAGCCAGACCCGGAAAACGCCTCTCGCCCCCAGGCATGAGTGGGCAGCGCTGGCCCTTTTGACCCTCCCAGGGCTCTGGCAGAGGCTCCCAGCTGCTGCCAGCAATGCCTCACCCTGAGGTCACCCACCCCATGTGGGCAGAGGACCTGGCACTGCAGCAGCTGGGGGCTCTTCCCCCTCGCAGGGCACTTCCCAGCTGTGGGCAGGGTGCCATCCTCTCCAGCCTCGGTTTCTTCATCTGCGAGCCAGGTGATGACACTCGCTTGGCCAGCTTCTGCGGGCTGCGTTTTTGCTCCGTGTTCTGATGACTCTCCCCTTGTTCCCTGCAGCCCCTGTCTCCCTGACTTCTCCATTTCAGTGACTTTGGCACATTACCCTTGGCCCCAGGGTGCTGGCCACAGCCGAGGGAGCATTTTCATAAAAAGTGAAATATTTGGCCACCAGCCCATGGAAGGCCCTGGGGCCTAGGCCTCCTCAGTCTGGGCAGGGCCGGTCACCCAGCTGCTCCGGGCAGATCCAGGAGGTGATGACAGGTGGAAACCGAGCAAAACGTACCACCACCGCTGTGTCCGATCACCTCCTCCCCGCCGAGACGTGGTGGAAAAGACTGAGTTGTGGGGCACTGACCTGGCTGTGGGCATCCGTGCTGATTTTGAGCCCCACTGCTGGCCAGAGGTTCAGGGTTACATGACAGCTCTGGCTGGGGCTTACAGGGTGATTCAGCAGTCTGACCCCCAGGCCAGGTGCCCAAGCGCTTTGGAAGGAGCAGGAGGAGCTGGTGACCCAGTGCAGTTTGTTTACTAACTTTGTCTAGGGGACATGTTGGATATGCCCTGGTGGAGTAGCAGTTAAGCCCGCTACCTCCGGTCAGGCACAATCCACATGCATCCCAAGGACCCAGGTTTGCGTTCCAGGTCCAGGGAGAGCAATGAATGTGAACAACTAAATAAAAATGAAATAAAATGCTGCTTCCTCCTCCCCTCTCTTCCTGCCTACCTGCTCGCTTTCATTCCTGCCTGCACCTTTTTTTAAAATGGGGTCCCCTGAAGAAGGCTGGAGACCTGGGGACAGCATGGTCACTTACATCCCTCTCCTGCCCCCAGCCCTGACCTGGGGACGTCACCCTTCACGTGGGACATTGCCCCTCCCACTCGCACAGTGAGTCCTGAGCTCCTGGCTGCTCGGTGCTGACTCCTTTAGTTGGTGACTTTGGAACTGCCTGCAGGTAGAGGACTTGCTGAAGCTGTCGCTCTGATCCCCCCCCCACAGGGTAGCGGGTCCTGCGAGCCAGGCTGCTGGCCAGCCGGGCTTCCCCAGGCCCCGCCACGGTGGTGTTCACTAACAGGTGTGTTGGGCAGCCATGAAGACAGGCTGGGTAGCTGCTGAGGTGAGGGAGGGGTGGGAGAGGCCCCTCTCCTCCTGCGCCCACACCCCAGGCTCTTCTGGGGCCACATTCTTCCAGTGCTGCTCCTTCCCTGAATGTCCAGCCTCCTCTCGCTCAGTCCCCCCACCCCCACCAGCGCCTCTTAGGTCCCAGCATGGAGGTCCCTTGTTTTGGAACCTCTGAGCCACGCCCCTTCCTTACCCTTGGAAACATTGTTGCTTCCTCCTCTTTCACCCTGGGCACCGTGCACCATGATTCATTTCAGCCTTTTTGCCATCAACCTCTGGTCTCTTATCCAGCTGCCTCCACGGTAGCATGTGTCTTGAAGGGTACTAAGGGCTGAATGCTTGTGTCACCCCCACATTCATATGGTGGGGCCTTTGGGAGGTCATGAAGGTTAAGTGAGGTCTTGGGTGGGGCCCTGATCCTGTAGGATTAGTGTCTTTCTGAGAAGGGTGGCAGCAGCAAGGTCACGGGAGCATGTAGAAGGCGAGAGCGCCCTCTGCAGTTCCTCCAGGCGCCTTGATACCATTCTTCCAGAATCCAGAGAAAATCAATGCCTGTTGTTCAGGCCCCCAGGTCCCGGGTGCTGTGTTCCAACAGCCATGGCTGACAAAGGGTGCAGAGCTCTGTGTCCCGAGCCGCAGTATACCCATCTTGCTGTTGGGAGGCTGAAGAGAAGCAGGAGGTCAAGTAGTCTCAACACAAAGCAGTGTTCCTGCCTCAAGGTTGAGCTCTGCATGCTAACATCTCCCTGGAGCTAAGCAGACCCCACGGAGACTTCTCCTCGGGAGAAGGTAGTGGTGACTTGAGCATCAGACTTGAGACCCCGCCTCATGCCAGCAGCTGATCATTCACTGTGAGGGTCACTAAGGCTCCTGACAGCCCGGCACAGGGATACAGTCTGAGCCTGGACAGGCCCAGGCGGGCCGAGGCGGGGAGCTGCCGGGCCTGGTGGCAGGTGCAGGCTGGTTGCTCAGAGTGAGTGATGGGCGGAACGTTCCCGCACTGCACACATCAGCAGCCCCCCTTGCTCCACATGGCTCTTTAAATTTAAGTGAATGCAAATCAGAAAGTCCACCCCTTGGCCGTACTCATCACATTCCAAAGGGCTCGCTAGCCAGCGTCACTGGTGGCTGCCCCCTGGACACCGTGGATGGAAATAGTCCCATCCTTCCAGGAAGCCCCACCGGACAGCATTCCATGGGCCTGTTGAGAGAGAGAACCAGGTTCAGTTAGACAGTGACTGTCCCGACACAGGTCTGGGGTCACTCCTCCCATCCTCGAGACAGAGGCCTCCAGAAGCAGTGGTGGGAGCAGGTGGGGCAGGCCTAGCAGGAATTGGCTTCGATCTGGAGTTCTGGGGACCCCCAGCCACTCAGAGACCCAGCTCTTCAGCTTGCTGCCCTGATGGTGCTTTCCTGAGCCCCAGACTCCCCCCGGAGCCCCTCTCTGCATCACATCGCCTTCCATAAGCACATTGTCTCGTCCACATGGCTGGGAACTCAGGGCTGGAGGCACGTGACCTGACCTGTGGCACGCGTGAGTCCAGGCCAGCCCAAGGGAGTTGCAGGGCATGCCCAGTGTCACCCGACGTGGTCTGGGGAATTCCCCAAGGAGTCAAGGTTCGACCCAGTTGAGCCTCGGGCTGCAGACCCCCAGCTTAGTGTCCAGCACTGGTCCAAACTCAACCAGCCACTTCTGTCCTCTCTGGTTTGTGCTTTGTTTCACCCACTTGGCCCTGTGTTCCGCTCCCGTCAGAGGTCACATGCGCACAGCCCTGGCCACCCTGGACGTTGACGACCCTAAAACCCTAGGCTCCTGAGGACCTTGGGGGCTCTGGGAAGGGAAAACGGGGTGTTTGTAGGCCAGACGTATTTTCTTTGACCCTCTTGGTGTATGTTTTCAAAGGGACACCAATGTTTACACATCGAGAGTGATCACAAAAAGTTGGGTTCTCGTCTTGTCTTAACTTTGGAAGGTCTTGCATCTCCAGGCTCATGTGGAACTGTTTACCAAAACCATTGGGCAGCTGCCTCCCTTTATCTGTCACCCTACCTGAGAGCGGCCACAGGGCCTTTGTCCTCCTGCTGGTACCCCCTATTTCTTGGGTACTGAAAAATAACAGGCTGCTCTATCCCAAAAGTTTGCAAGGAAGACAGACAGGCTGAGGGCTGCATGTTCTTCAGATGAGTGACAGATGTCAGGTGCGGAATATGCCAGACCTGGCCTGCCCCTGCCACCCTTTGAACTGTGACCCCTGCGCTGGATGCCAGTGCCGGGCCCTTCCTCAGCTGAGCCCCACTGTCCTTCTTGCCAGCTCCCTATCGCAGGAGGTGAGGGCGGGTGCTGCTGCAGACAGTGGCTGTGGACACCCCTCCTCGTGTCACTCCTGGCCAGCCCTCCAGGCTCACAGCTGGGGAGGGGAGGACATCTGGAGCTGGGAAGCTGCCACAAAGGCAGGCTGATAGGGCCAGGGTGTCTGGCTCCTGCACCCCATGCCCCCACACCCCCATCTGAGAGTTGAGACTGCAGCAGTATCAGAAGGGTGTCTGCAGAAACAGGCCTATCTGCTCTGCACCTCCAGCACACCCTCAGACTTTTCAAAACCTTTCTTTTTTTTTTTTAATGGACCTCAGATGCACAGGTTCATTACTTTGAATCCTTGATTGATGACATCCTTCCTTTTTTTTTTTATGGAAAGGTGCAGGCAGGAATGAAGGCAAGCCGAGGCAGGCAGGCAGGCAGGCAGGAAGAGAGAGGAGAAAGCACTTTATTTTTATTTAGTTGTACATGTTGTTCCCTCGGCCCTGGGATTCGAACCCCAGACCTTGGGATGGATGTGGATTGCGCCCAACCGCTGCTGCACCAGGGTGGGCCAGTGACATCCTTGTTGATCCTGCTTTTTCTTTGTTTTGATTTGATTAACAGTTCAGTCAACTAGGACCATGACTTTGGCGATAACTGCCACCTACCTGTGTTTGTCTTTCCCTTGACTCTGGAGGAATCTCTGCCCCTGTAGGTAAATGACAAGGGTTTCTGCTGTGAGTCATCTTCTGGGGCTTTTTTCTAGCCAACGTCATATCATAAAATGCCGATGCTATTCGTCGTTTGCAGGAAATCAGACTATTTCTCTGTCTCGAGGGGGGACTCTCCTGGGGTCCTTCACACAGGGGCTGCTTAGGACTCTGTCTTACGGCCTCAGCTTCCTGCCGCCCCACCAGTCCTCCCCGGGTGCCCCATCCAATCCTTTCCTTGTTTCCCCTTCCCCATTTAGCTGACATCGACCTTGGCTCAGGTGCCCGCACACGCGCCATAGGACACCCTCCCCGTGAGAAGGTGCAGCTCAGGCCGGCTGAGGTGGGGTGTGCAAAGGAGTCTTTGGGGCAAGCCTGGGCTGCGTTTGTGGGATTACAGGAACTGGGGCCCTGGGAACCAGTCAGATTTTCTTCTATATTTTCAAATAAGGATGTGCATCACGCGTTTATTCCATAATAGCCCAAACTAGAAACGATCCAGTGTCATCAACAAGAGAAAGAACAAATAAACATTTATGGAAATAAATATGTTGTAAGTATAAATATAGACACACATATGTACATTCAGCATTGAGAAAAAAAAAAGTTAGAAACTACATCAAATAACACACATTCATCTCGAAAACAGTACATCTGACAAGAGAACCCAGATTCCACAGTACACGCTGTGACTTCAGGGACGAGGCCACACCACACGCTGAACTTGGACGGCAGCGCGCGGGCAGGGCTCCTGGGCCAGCCGGACGCGTGGACAGCCAGGACGGGCTTTCCGCAGGGCTGGGATCGCGCGGCATCGTGATTGAGATGCGGGGCTTAGATGACATTCGTCAACACTCATCTCCTGTCTGTATGTTTCGTTAGAGTAAATTACGCCACCGGTTTTTAAGTCTTGGGTTTTTAACGTTCTCTGGAAGGTGAATGACCCACATCCAGTTTGATCTTAGTGGGAGCGCTTCTGGCCTGAGTGGTGTCCTGGGGACAAGTCTGCTCACTGGGCCTCAAGGTGCTGCTCACCTGTCTTCCCATCCTCTCAGCTCTTTGCCCCTCCCGTCTTTGTTCTGGGGACCCTGGAGGCCTTGCTGGGGTGTGAGGCATGTGACTGCCTCTGAGCGAACCACTCAGCATGTCTACTCAAGTGTGACAGTGAAAGGGCCTGGGAAAGACAGGAAGAAAGGCAAGAAACTGGGCCTTGGGCCTCACCGCCTGTCCCCCTGGGGACGTTTCTTAGGAGCACGTGCCCTGGGCCCAGAGCTCAGGGAATCCTGGGCACCAGCACTGGGCAAGACCCGGAGAGGACATTCCCAGGGCTCCAGAAGCCTCCCCACTCCACACCCGCATGCCCGCTGTCACGCGTTCATTACCTGAACGTGATTCTGCCTGTTTCGGGTGCGCCGCTGACATTTCTTGCCGGTCCTTCTCCATGTGGCTCAGTCGCCACATTGCCGTGCAGCTCTGCCCCCATGGGTTTGCCTTTGAACACATGACGGGTCCTGCCACTGCCCGTGAAGCTGCTCACTCCTCCAAGTGATGGGAGACACGGTGTTTCATCAGCTGCGTTTGCTCTCAGGGAGGCGTGGGACTGCCATCCCTGGAGGGACCCAAGAGCATGTCCGTGCTGTGGAGGACTTGGGGCCGGGGCCAGGTCCTGCAGTGAGCTGGGGTGCACCCTTCTGCCTCCAAACCCACCCTGCTGTCCAGCCCCCAGGACCCCCCAGGCCTGTGCAAAGTCAGTCAGAGCCTCACAGTAGCAGCCTTGGTTCCTACCCACTCAGGGAGCCAGAACCAGGCAGGGGTGGTGGACTCCACAGTGGCTCCCCACGCTGGGCTCTGGCCTTGCCTGTACCCCCTGGAGGCAGGCACAGGGCGTAGGAAGGGAAAGAGTGATGGCTTCAAGGAGGGGTGCCCATGGAGGGTGGGCCGCAGGGAGCTGCGGTCAGCTTGCTGCTGTGATGCCCAGCGGTGGCTAAGCAGGGGCCTGAAGGGGTGCAGCTGGACACCCCGCTAAGGCATCTGGCTGCATCCTGGTGGCCATGGGGCACCATGGAGGGTGTTAGACCTGAGAAGCGAGACCGTCGGGTGTCTGTTGAGGAAGGATCTGCGCTGATGAGAGTAGATGGACAAGGTTAGAGGCTCGGGGCCCAAGCCCTCACAGGCCTCCCTAGGGCTAGACCTGGGAGATGGCAGCAGAGGCGAAGAGTCCACAGGTGGTGCATAGTGGGCTTGGGGAAGCGCTGGCCATGGAGAATGAGCAGAAGTAGAGGGTCTGACCTGGTGGATCATGTTGCCGAAAGCACCTGGGAGAAGCCCACAGAGGAGGGAGGGGTGCCCCCCCATCCCAGTCAGTGTTCAGACCGTCTTCCTTCCTGAACCCACCTGTGGCGTGTTTCCTCCCCCATCACCTGGCAGGGACGCTCTGCTCACTCCATTTTATTGATAAGTCGACTGAGGCTCAGGGGAGGTAAGGACTCTGCCAGGGGTCAGAGACAGAGCCGGGAGTGGAACTCAGGTTAGCAGCGGGCTACACCAAAGGCACGAGTCAGGAGGACGTCCGGCCTGGTGTCTACCAGGGCCTCCGTGCAGCGGCCAGGCTCGGCCAAAGGTAGGCGCTCAGCTTGGGCCCCTGAAGGGCAGGGTCCCCCACCCGCCGGCTGCTGTCCGCTGGGCCTGGTCAGAGCAGGATGACACCGGCAAGGAGATGGCTCAGCCTAGGTGGGCAACTCACGGCCCCCATGCTACAACGCTGGGGCGAGCAGGGGTGGCCAGGGAGGGGCCTCTAGATCCTGGAACCAGTTTGCTGTGCAGCCTTGGGCAAACACTATCCCCTCTCTGAGCCGCGGTCTGTCCAGCACCGAGCTTGCTTTCTTCCTCTGATGCTCGAGAGGGACTGTAGGAAGCAAGTAGGTTTTGACTATAGAGGCCCTGAGGGACTGTCCTTGGGTGAGGAGTTCCCTGGGATGAGGGACATTCAGTGTCAAGACTAGGACAGTCCCTAGAGGCCGGGCTCCCTCTGCTTTGCAGTTACCGGCACTGCTTGTGCCCACCTTACAGCCGCAGGTGCCGACATCCCTGGGGACAGAGGTACCGCTGACTTAGGAAGCCGCTTGAGCCAGGAGGTCTCCCGACATGGTTGGGTTGTCTTCTTCCTCCGCGGCCAGTGGGGTGGGAGGGCATCTCCGCTTATAACTCAGCATGTCCAGGCCCCAGGCCGGGTGTACTGGTTAGAGAAGTGGAATCAGTGTGAACAGCACAGGGCGGGGGACTCCCTGTGTCTCAGAGGGCCCAGAGATGCCATCCCCACAGCTGTCGCAGGCCGTCTGCAGACAGACAGCAGAGCGGGGAGCAGGGTAACCGAGGAGGGCCAAGCAGAGGCTCCCAGAATGAGCACTGCCTTGCCACTTAGCACGCCACCCAGGTGGGACCCCGGAACCTGGTGGGGGTCGCTGGGTAGGGAGCTAGCCAAAGGCCTCTCTGGCCAGGCAGGCCTGGGCATCCAGCAAGGCAGGCTGGCTCCCTGTCTCTGGTTTTCCAGCCTCAGAGGTCACTCTGGGTAGTATTTAGAGCTCACCAGGTACTTCAGCAAGCAGCCCCTTAAGCAGGAAAATGAAGGGTTAGTGAAGAACTTTGCTGTTGCCTCTGTTTCTACCTTGGGAAGAGGGGATGGCCCTGTCAGGCTCCTTCCCTGTCGTTTTCCCAACTGGAATGAGTAACTGCGGGTCCCTGAATGGCAGAATTAAGACTAGCCAGAGGTCAGTTAAAAGGAAGCCAAGTTGATGGAGCTTTCTAGAAATGAGCTGCCCCCAAATGGAATGAATTGTCTGACGTGAGCTCCCTCCCCATGGGGATACAAACAGGCTGGGTCCCCTCTGTCCAGGATTCCATTAGGAATGAGACAGCACCTTCCTGGTTGATCCTCAGCCTCCCTGACTGGGAGGCCCCCCTTCGTGGTTTTAATAGGGTACCTCTGGTGAACCAAATTAAATCCCACAAATTAAACCTTGCAAATCTCTGCCCTCTGCTAATTTATCAGGCTCATAAATCTGAAACCTCAGGGTGGGCTTGCCAGCTTTTACCTGGAAATGACCCTTGCCCACCACAGCCCCCTTGCCCGGGCTGGGACTCCTCACCCAAGATGCCCAAGGAGAGGTCCACGGGAGGCCTCTCTCTGCTGGGTTAGGAATCCGAGAGTAAACAGATCGAGTTTCCAGCTTCAGCCACAGCGATTAAAGATGAGAATGTTCTCTGAGATGACTCAGCCTCTCAGCCCCAGGGCAGGGGCTGCCCAAGCCGGCTGATTGGCTGTCGGCCCAGCCTGAGGGGCCACAGTAATGGGACTTGCAGATGCAGTCATCCCTCAGGATGCAGCAGGTGCTGACCTCAGTTTCCTCATCTGTGAAATGGGATCCACAGACCCTCTTAGAGGGCAGATAAAAGGGAGTCCACACTGGCCCCTGCCAGTGTAGACAGAGAGGTATACGCTGGAGACTTGAAGAGAAGGCATGTGTCCCAGCAGCTGGAGGAAGATGGGGGCAGGATCCAACGTGGGGCTAAAGACTTGGAGTGGCCCCTTGAGCTCTGTCTCCATCCTGGAGGACAAGAGAAGTCACTGCAGGAAGCCAAGGGGAGGTCACTGGCAGAACTGGAAGGGGTCGCTGCCCGAGCATTCAGCCAGCCATGTGGGCCCCAACTGAGAAGTCAAGGACAGGAGGGCATGAGTGAGAGGTGTGGCTGGCAGAGGTCAAGGGAGAGCCCAGCAGGACCTGTCAGAGATTGAGGGCTGATGGGTGGCAGAGCCTGGGGGTTTAGTGGCTGTGAGTTTGGTGGCGCCCGAGGGAGGGGTGAGGAGGACTTTTCTTAGGCTGGAGGAAACTTGAGCCTGTTTGTCTGCTCAGACAAGGAAGTCAAGTCTGATCAGACTCCCAGAGAAGGTGCTTTTGGGAATGGAGAAAAGAAAAAGATGGCCTCGGTGCTGGTGCTGTCTCTGAGGCCTGAGAAAAGGGATACGATGGAACAAACAGCAGAGACATTTATTTGCGGTGGGGGGAGGAACTCCGACTCTATGGCTTAACTTTTAGGAGATCAGGAGGTGCAGGTTGGGGTAAGGAGCTGCAGGGAGACGTGGGAGAGGAAGGCTGAATCATTCTGGTGGGGAGGGTGGGCGGGAGCAGGTCCTGAGGGGCTTCCGAGCTGGGGGGGGTCATTCTTGAGGGGGAGGGTGCTGGCCAGGAGGCAGCCGAGAGGGCAGCACGGATCCGGATCCGAGTGACCGCAGGAGATGAGAGGCGCCGGCTGACCCAGGGGCAGGGCACAGTCCAGTTGCCAGGCAGCAGACCAACCACTCCAGACCGTCCCCAGCTCTGCTCCCGAGCCTGTAAGGGAAGCCAGTGATCTGAGGCTGCCGCGGGCCTCCAAGTCAGGTATTCTGATGATTTTCAGCGTGCTGACAAAGCTGCTGCCTCCTCAGAGACGCAGGAGGCCGTGTGTTCTCAGCCGCAGCCTGAGCAGTAAGGTAAAATGAGCATTTACAGCAGGAGAAAACCAGGGACCAACAGTGCCGTCGTTCATACCGAAGGAAGGGAAGAAACGGTGGGGCTGGTGCCTTAATCTATGGAGGGATAGCGACCTCTCAATCTGGCCCGCGTCGTGGGGTTTGCCCCTCTGTGAAGGGGGAGGCAGGCTCCCGGTCATAGGGATGATGCCATAACTGGGACTCAAACACACAGCCCCCTGCTCCTTCCAGTGTGCTCTTTCCAGAACATTGCCTATTACCCCAGCGCCATCAGAGGGTCAGGTGAAGGCTGCGCTGTACTCTCGGGACCAACCTTGGGCATGTAGTGCACCTGTGGAGCCAAAGAGAACCTGCAGATCATTGTCGAGCCCCGACCACATAGGATGACCTAGATGGGGGAGAGTTTTGGCCCAGAGACCAGGCCTGCCTATTCATCCTGAGACCTGGACCCTTATCTGCTCTCCCCGCTTGAGTGGCTCTCTACCTGCATTTCTTACCCCTTTTGCAGCCCAGAGGCCCACCCTCCCTGGGTCCCCCAAACCTAAGCTGAGCATATTCCCTTGACAAAAATAGGACATTGGGACGGCAAAAACAGGATGGGATTATGCACTGAAGACTAAGGGGAGGGGAGGAGGTGGAGCAATCCGAACAGGAGCAGAGCAGCCAGGCCAGTGACAAGTATGTACTATGTGATGCCCACCAGTGATCGCATAATAAAGGTGAGCGGTCCCACCGGACCTCATACAAATGACCAGGGCTGGTGCAAATTTGGTGTCTCTAGAAGTCACGCTCTGTGTCCTGTCTAAAAAACACATGCTGCGTTGACCGTTCCAGTGCCAGAAATACCAATAACCCCCACAGTGCCAGAGATAGCCCCCCACAGTACTTACCTGCAGCTCGAGCTTGCTGCAATGTTCTGCTCCCTTTGAAGAAAACAGGTGCACGGGGTGGCGGGGTCGGCGGGAGGCACGGAAAATTCCTCTTCTCATGGCTCCTGTTTCCTCACGGGGTGAGAGCAGTAGTGGCTGCTGCCCACGGTAGTCGGCACCGGCAAGGGCCGTCTTTAACATGGGACAACAGGGTAGCTATTTTGGGACCCCTCCACAGTCTGGGCCCAGGGCAGCTCAGCTGCCCCTTTTGCTCCCCCCCCCCCATGGCATTTATTAAAGATGGGGCAAAATTGACATATTAGAAAGACAAGGATGGTTGAAAAACAATGGGGAGAAAAAAGGTACTGTCCTGTTTAAAACGGTACATATAGTCAGTCTATCCACACCCCTCTACCAGACCCTGTCCCCTTACCTGCTGCTGAGATTTCCCCCCTATCCAGGTGCGCAGGCCCAAGGAAGCGTCTGCCCTCAGGACTTGCCTCCTGTCCCCTGTTTTGCCCTGTGGATCTCAGCTCAGGTTCATAACCATCTTCCACCATGAGTCCTTGGCATCTGCCTTTGTTTAACTAAATGGTAACAGCGTCATCAGCATCTGCAAAGCCAGAGAGATGCAGGGTCTCAGCCAGAACCTACCTGTAACCAAAAAGTCTCCCCTACTTCTCCCACCCAAGACGACTTTTATCTTCATTTCATATGGTTACACTGCAACTGTCATCTTGAGGTTTGTTTTGGTTTTTTTTTACCTGCTTTTAGCTCCATAAAACATGTACCAAGCTGTATCTAATGTTTGGTGACTGGCTTTTCCGTTGCTGAGACTCCCGGGTACTCCCGCAAGCCAGTGCCACTCGTTCATTCTGACTGCCAGGTAATATTCTGTTATTTCCGCCTCCCCCGGTGCCTCCGCTGGGTCGTAGCCAGGATTGTGTTGCTGAGAAGAGGCTGTTGTAAGCGGGCAGATAGCTCCCCCAGGCAGGAGATGGAATGTGCTGGAATTGACTAATGTTCTGTGGCCACTCCTGCCTGCAGGCTGCCTCCACCACAGTCGGCAGAGCTCAGCCGCAGGCTGTAATTGCCTTAACCTCCCAGAGCGTCAGTTGTCCCATCTGGGAAATGGGAACGAGTGATTACACTGCACATTCACTCACTGCGCTGACGACACCCAGGCCCAGTGTGAGGCCTGACGCAGTGGGCAGAGACTCGACTGCCGCCGGGGAGCAGGGGTCTTGTTAGCAGAGACAGACTTGGCTCCTCGGACATGTTGTCACTTGGGAGGTGATGGCTGGTGGGTGTCAACGCTCTAGGACTGGCAGGAGAGCTTTGGTCTGCCTGGGGGAGCCCTCCTGGGCCCTGAGTGCGCCTCTGGGAAGGATTGGTGAGGGGCCACAAGGAATGGGAGCCCTGCAGGCAGAGATGACTTAATTCCAGAGACGCCACCAGTCAGCAAGCAGGCCCACGGGCCTGTGGTCTTCGGGACGAGAATGCCCCAGGGGAGTCCCCTTGCACCCATTCCGGCCCAGCTCCTGGGCTCACAGCATGTCTGCATCACGGGTGACCATGTGTTCCCAGGCAGGGTCCCGAGTACTTTCTTAAATTCTCAACTTAGTGCGCCCTGATGGAATAGTGGTTGAGTCCACCACTTCCCACCAAGCGCAATCCACATACATCCCAAGGGTTCTTGTCCCTGCGGGGAAAGCAGTGCGACAACCAAAATGAACAACTAAATAAAAATGCTTCTTCCTTCCTCTTTCTTCCTGCCTGCCTACTCACCTTCATTCCTGCCCTTGCCTTCCTTTGAAAAAAAAAAAAATCTGAACTACCTGCAAGAGAGCTCCTTCCAAACTTCTTTCACAGATAAGGGATCTTGGGGCAAATGGAAGACCAGTGAGTTCCAGCCTCATCGTGGGCAAGTGGTAAAGCAGAGACCTGTGCTCGGGGCTTCCTTCCCAAAGGACGAGTGGGGACCCCCCAGTCAGGGCCTCATAGGTGCCGGGAACTGAGGTTCCATGCCAAGCAAAAGCTGGCCTCCACTGGACTGTGTTCTCACCCCGCCCCTGGCCCCAGGCCACTGGGGAGGACATAAGGAAGAGAAGTCAACCACGCTGGCCTGTGCTCGGAGCAGGTTGGGGTAATTGGTAAATTGTGTTAAGTCTGGGCCCCACCCTGCCTCTGACTCACCTCCTGCTGCCTCCAGCCAGAACACCCACCGTGGAGGACTTGTCCCTGCCTTTACCTTGTGTTTCTCACCCACCTTCCCTCCCCTCATTTGTTTCTATTATTTCCAGAGCACAGAAGGACCTAGCCTGGTCTTACCAGCCACCCACCCAGTCCTTACAGGCCGCAGGCTTCCCCCGCTACCTCTGACATCTCTTCTATTCCCCACCACCCTCCCAGGGGTCCCCCCGCAGGGATTTGCAGGGTCTCCTCCTCCTGTCTGCCAGGACAGCAACATACCCACTCCAACGCCTCTGATGGCTTGTGGGGACCGCCGCTTCCCTGCTCGGTGTGTTTTTATTGTGGCCAAATACCCGTAACAGAAGACTTCCCATTGTAACCGTTTGTTAGATGCGCAGTAGAGTGGCATGAAGTCCATCCGCACCGTCGGCCCGCCTTCTCCACCATCCATCTCTGGAACCGTCTCATCGTCTCACACTGAAACTCTGCACCCCGCTTTCTCCTGGCCCCGACCCTGGCAGCAGCCTCTCCTGCTCTGTTTTAAGTTGCAGACTCTTCCCTGGCTCTTTGCTGGTCTCCACTTCTGTGTCCACATGGCCACACGCCACCGCCCAGGCCCTCTCTGCTTAACCTCCTGTGTGCATTCCGTGTCTTATTTAATTAAGGGTGTCCCCAGCACCTGACACACCAAGGCATGTCTTCATTTGTGTGTTGAATGACCGAACAATCTAACCACTGCGTTAGGTGATTGCTCTGGGTCTCGGGGACTTGATCCGGACTCTTGTGATTCCTTCCGCCCCACCTGCTTCCCACTGGGGTGCTGCCTGTGCATTTCACCCTGGGTTTTGCAGATGCCATCCTCACGCTGTCTGATTCCATTCTCCTGGCTGCCCATGACGTCAGCTCATTTTTCCCCGTCTCTTTTTTTTTTAAGGAAAGGTGCAGGCGGGAAGAGAGAGGAGGAAAAAACACTTGATTTATTTTATTTAGTTACTCGTCTTCATTGCTCCCCAGAACCTCAGTGTCAAACCTGGGTTCTTGGGACATGTGGGGACTGCATCCAGTGGCCAGTCCACTAGACCACCAGGGCACGCTTTTTTCCTAACTGAAAGGAAAAGGCCAGGCTGGTTGAGGAACAAAGACTGACACCCACCAGTGCCCAGTTTTCCTTTGGGAAGGAAAGCCACAGGGTGGCGTGAGGCTGTGAGCCGACCTCCTAAAAACGCATCAGCAGGGGCGATGGTCTCCGGAGGCGGTCTGACCCATGTCTCCTCACTGGGACGTGCTACAGAAGAAGCTGTAGACAGCCCTCCTCATGCCAGACTGAAGGGGTGACACTTGGGGAGACCCCCTGGGTCATCCTGACCGGTGCTGAAATTCAGAACGGGCTAGCCGGAAGCCTGTCCTCAGTGCTGTTTGCACTGGCTGTGTGTAAAGGCTCTGGACTCATTGCAAAGCCCGGCTGGCCAGGCTCTAACTGCCAAGGTCTTGACTTGCTCTGTGTCAGAGCCAGGGTCTGGCTGACACTGGGCATCGTGACCCTCCTAAAAGCAGGCCTGCATCCCAGAGAGGTTCTGACCCACAAACCAGCCCCCGTCTGCCTCCCGGAGACACGGGTCCTCTACACGTTTGGGCAACCTTCACGGAGGCCTGCTGGGAAGGGGTTGGTGGTATCTGGAAAGCGAGAAGAAAGGCACGTAGCCCCAGCCGGTGAACACAGTGCAACCTGGCAGGCCTGTCACTCAGCGGACGGGTGAGTGGAGAAGGCAGACGGATCCTGAAAGGAACTCCCACCCAAAGGCGGAGTATCAGCCACTCACGGCTCTCCCCATCTGGACAGTCCCTGGCACGTCAGGGAGCTGGGTCTAGGCCAGCTCCAATCCAAAGCCACAGGTTTGGCACCAACCCCCTGGGGGTTTTTCAGGCTGTGTCAGATCTCCTCCATCAAACCGTCATCATCCCTTTCCTGCCTGCCTGGGGGGAGCTGGGCTGCTGGGAGGCTGAATGGAGACCTTTCAGCCAAAACTTGTGGTTTGCATAGAACTGGGTGGGTCAGAGAATCTGGGAGTCAGCGCTGCATGGGACCTTGGAGGTGGCTTGACCCATCCTTCCCATCAAAACATCATTAGGCCTGGAGCCCCCCCACCCACGGCTGAGCCCATCAGCCTATGTCATCCAGCTGGCTGAACTCCACTGGGAACATGGGTCAGCCTCGCCCCTCTAAGAAGAATAAATAGCCTATATATCAAGTGCTTGTCATAGGCATGGTGAATATTAGCTTATTTCTTCTGTGACAACCCTGTGAGGTCAGATACTCACTATCCCATTGTACACGTGAAGGAACGGAGGCACAGGTTAGGTGGCTTGCCTCAGGTCTGCGTCACACACAGTAGCATTGCTTCCATCCCACCGTGCACAGAAGCCCTTTAGAGATTTAAAGATGGTGACTGGAATCTTGCTCCAGGCCAAAATGAGTAGAGTCTGAGTTCCTCAGTCCCCGTGGGCATGTGCTGGGCTGATTGTGAAGCTCTGGACAGACATGGGCTTCTTTGTATGACTTGCCCTGATTTCGTACCCTGTTGTCTTCACAGAGCCCAGGGATACATTGGCACTCCTGGGCAGGGAGCTGGTATGGTTCTTGGGGTGTGTCCTGAGACGCTAGTCAGGGCTCTCAGGGCTGTGTCCCATCCACCAGACTGTTCCTGCAGGATCTGCCGAGTGAACATCACACACAGCTGCACAAGTTGTGCGCTGCCCAGCTCTAAGGTCACTCTTCACATAGGCGGTGACGCGTGAGCCCTGCCCTCAGATTTGTCCAGTGACAGCGGTTCTGTCCTGGGTTTGGATCAGAGCTGCATGGGGTTTTCCTGTCAGATGCAATAGGTCTTGGGAGCATGTCTCTGTGCCTTGTTGTCCAGTTCCCCTGAGGTCCACCTGCTGCGGGGCCTGCAGGGTTGCTTGTGGCCACGTACCCCTTGAACAAAAGTTGAGTGGGAACCAGTCACCTAGGAGGTGCCACTTTGGGCCCGAAAGTCAGGCCTCTTGATTCCAGTCACAGTCACGTATCCGGTGTCCCTTGCTGCTCTCGTCTGTGGTTTCGTCCTGTCCCTAAGTACCAGGAAGGCATCTAGAGGGCGAATGTCCTCCTCCACCTCAGGTATCCTAGCAGCCGTTACTGGCAGAGTGGGTGACTGCTGGATTTGGGTCCAACCTCCAGCAATTTGTAGACAAAGTGCAGAGAGGCTCTAGACCCCAGGGCCAGCATCCAGGTGTGGCTCATTGGAGAATAGGGTTCAGTGTCTTCAGCGAGACTCCAGTGTTCCCCAGAGGAAGGAGGTATATCCAGGTACTGCCACACCACCGATAAGGTCTTCTCTGGCTTTGGAAGTTCTGTGGCCACAGTGTACAGTCTGCTCCTTCGCCCGGTAGACAACGAATCTTGATTTCTCTGCCCAGCCAGTGCCAAGTTCCAGATGCGTGTGCAGAAAACCCACAGTCTGAGCCAAATGTTTATAATAGGTAGTGGCACGTGCTCAGGACTGTCATGTCCAGTTGCATAGGTTGTACACTGCTCAACTCTGAAGGGCCTGCTTCACAGGCACGATGAGGTAAGTGAAGAACTGCAGTGCAGCAGCAGTCAACTGACCACAGTGTCTTGAACATCCTCTTGCAACATAGCATGAGGCTGTCAAGGAAAGACCACCCCTATGGTGAGAGATGAGGGAGAGGAGGTGGGTACCAATCAGAAACAGCCTTGCCCGGAAGAAGGTAGCTTCAGTGGAACCTTAAAGGATAAATAGCAAGTCTCCAGCCAAAGAAGAGGGAGGAGAATGTTGAACAATGGAAAGATTATTTGTCAGCCTGTGAGGGCATGAGATTGGGACAAAGCAGAGGTGGGAGGCTGGGGTGGCCTTCTGGGCAAAAGTTAACATGATGGGAGTGTTGGAAGAGGGGAAGAAGATCTTAGAGCTACTCAGGAGGTAGGATGGGCTTAGAGATACGTAGGAGGCAGCGTGGACTCCTCAGGCTGAGGACCAAAGAGACAGTGGCAGGTCCACCGCCAGCTCACCCTCCCCCAAGTGGCCCCTTCCAAGGTGCTCATCGAGATGGATGCACAACAGCCGGCAGAGACTCGTCCTGGAGACGGTCACGTCAACAACATATTTATACCCTATTTACACAGGGGCTGAAGGGTGCCTTCTGCTGGGGTTTCTGTCTTCCAGGATCATGTCTATGCTCTATTTCTGGAAAGTCCCTCCGCCAGGAAGGCACGGCATCTGTTTGCCTTGACTGGCTCTCAGACGACGGCCGGCAGCCTCTCCCCCCACTCCCCCAGGGAGTGCGTGCTCATGACAGTCTGGTGATGGCATTGGGGGCTCCCGAGGTGCTTTTGAGTGTGTGGGGGTCCTGAAGAAAGAAGGAGGCCAAGCCAGACTAGTGATTGCCACTTACAAAGGTGATAATTTGCTCTTGTCCCCAAGCAATTACAAATTTCATTTGTCCAGGCAGTAGTTGCAAATTGGTTAGGGACAGTCAGGGACAGAGAGGTAATTTGGAAACCCAAGCGCTGGAGGGGGATTGAAGAGCCTGTGTTGTTGGTCAAGCAGTGTGTCAGCAGGAAATTGAATGCCACCTCGTTTAAGTCAGGTTTACTGAGGTGTCATTTACTTCCAGCAAAATTCACCCTTTGGAGAGCACAGATGTCTCTTATTTTAAGGAAAGGTACAGGGAAGAAGAAGGATGTCTTTGTATTTAGTTGTCCATCTTGGTGGCTCACCCCAGCCCCAGAGCAGGAACCCTGGAAGGCAGCTGACCAAACCACTACTGCACCAGGGCACACCCTCAGCTGTTCTTGGAGTTTGGACAGATGTGTGTAAGGAAGCATTCCCATCACCCACAAAAGCTCTAAAGTCAGCCCCCACCTGACCCCTCGGAGACACTAATAGAGTCTCTGTTCTTACAGCTTTGTTTCTTTCAGAACAAATGATTTCATTGTTTAAATGAAATCATATTGTATGATACCTTTTGAGCTTAACTGCTTTGTTTCTGTTTTTGTTTTTTGGGTTTTTTTCCTCAAGGAAAGGTGCAGGCAGGAATGAAGGTGGGCAGGCAGGCAGGAAGAGAGAGGAGGAAGAAGCATTTATTTCATTTAGTGGTTCATCTTGGTGGTTCCCACCAGCCCCTGGACGTGAACCTGGGTCCCTGTGATGTACGTGGACTGCGCAGAGCCTCTCCTGCACCAGGGCACACCGAGTTAGCCTTCTTTCATTTAGCAGAATGCCTTTGAGATTGAGCCGCGGTACTGCCTGAGTCCCTCATCAGTCGTGCTCACTGACCAGTAGTCCGTTGGTGCCTGGGCCCCAGTCTGTCCCTTCTCCAGTGAAGTAGCTAAAGTAGTAAAGCATTTGCTGATAGGGCTTCAGGGTTGCCAGGTGGCTGGCAGGAGAGCACACAAGGCAAGATCTGGGGTCCCTGTGCCGCCCAACCCCACCACGCTGCATCCACTTCGGGTGCCTCTCCAGGGCTATCTTTGTACAAGTGTTACTCAGGCCCTTGCTGGGTGACCTGTCGGGCAGAACCACGGGCCAGAGTCCTGGGCACCCTGCTCATGCAGCCACTCCTGGGACTCTGGGGGCTGGTGGACTGGGTGGGAGAGGCATCGAGGGTGGTCAAACCCGTCCTCGAAGCCCAGCCCTTGGGCTGCCTGGACGAGGGCCCACCATGTCCTCCAGTCACTAAGAGCATGCTCGAGCCGAGACGTGCAGGGACGGGGTGACACGCGGCCCTGCTCTGGGGAACTGACCATCTTGCTTGGAATGGGGGGGTTTGAGCTACATACGCCCAGGCTAAGCAGGAAACCAAAGACCTGTGCACCAGTGCAGGGTTTCAGGAACCTGTGCCCCCCAAAAGCCACGCCCTTCTCTTCCAAGGAAGCCGATCAGACCTTATGTGACAGTGAGTGGGTGAGTTGACGAGGACAAGAGCCAGGATCGTGGAGTTGGTCAGCACAGAGAGGCCGAATTGGGGAACCCAGCAGGGACAGCTCATTGGAATGATCCCTTCAACCCTGAGAAAAAGTGGGGTCTAAGACCTTGAGCCTGTAGGGACCTTAGAGGCCGACCAGCTCAGGGGTCCCCAACAGTTGGGGAGTGCAGAGGGGCAGTCAGCATCTTGAGACCTCCTGAGTCAGAACGGGCCGGGGAGTGGCCAGGCCAGGGAGAGACAAACAGCTTGCCAACGGTCCCTGGGCGGCCAGGGACAGGGGCTGTGGGTCCGCTGAGGCCTGGCCCACCAGGTCTCAGGTGGGCACCTCTCCTGTGGGACCACCTCAAATTCTGTGTCTGCCCCTCCACCCAGGTGCAAGTTCTTCAGTCTGACGGAGACGCCGGAGGACTATACCATCATTGTGGATGAAGAGGGCTTCCGGGGTGAGTGCTTCCCCCCCGGTCCGCTTTCTGGCTGCCTGCAGTCTTCCTTCTGCCCCGCCCGGGCCCCGGTCAGCTGGACAGTGCCCCGGCCCCTTCTTCCCTTCTATAAGACCCGGTGCTTACCCAGCCGGGATTTAGAGACACTGAAATGAATGAAAACGTCACGTGTCTTCTGCAGCACTTGACACACGTCGTGGGCCCAGCAGCCGCAGGTGGTGAGCGCGTGGTGGCCAGAGGAGGCGGCAGGCATCACCGTATCGGCCTAGGACGCGCTCACGACAGCTCTGGCTTAGGCGGGGTGTCACAAGAGCGTGGGCTTTGACTGCAAAGAAGTCGGGGCGTCTCTGGGCAGTTTCGAGGCACGAGGGACTAGGCAAGGCAGGAGCGAGTTCATAGAAGCTGACGTGTCCTGCTGTGTTGGCGTGTGATGACGTAAATTCCCTTCCAGAATTTTCCCAAGAATGCTGTAGGGATTCTGCCCTGATGAAAAAGAGCATTTTGAATTTTCCATCCTAACTCTGTTAAAAGGGTGTCTTAGACGGCTCGCACTTCCCAGGCTGTGTGACTCACACCCCGCATCCACAGATCTACGGCCCAGCCCTCCGTGGCTCCTGCAACTGTCTCTGCCTCAAACGATCTCTGCTGGGTGGGGACTCAAGTGCTGCTGCAGAAAGTCCCTCCATGGCCACGTCCAGGCCTTCAGAGTTTCAGCATTGAGCTGGCACTCAGGGTCCTGGGGAGCCTGCTCCCTCTGTGTGCACCCGTCTGTGGGGTGGAGATTCTCTGATGCTCGCATAGCAGAAGCCTGAGAGCTGGACTGTCACACCATCTCCCTCTCCGGAGACGCCGGCCAGCCACGAGGCTGGCTCTTCTCGCCGGTGATGTCAGTGGGCTGGCTGGGCCGGTTGCCATGGCAACCGGAGCCAGCAGGTAGGGGCAGCGTGGAGCCTCCCGGCCATCTCATTGAGGACAGCCCAGTCCAGCTTCCTCAGCAGGTGCCACTGTCATGATAACCGTCGCAGCCCCTATCCCGCCAGTACCTGGGCCCCTCTTCTCGATCCCCTCCCTTCTTGGGGACTTGGCTCTTCCTCACTGTGGTGCCCAGGACAGAGTGTGAGGGTCGATGGATATGTTGGACTTGGATTGAAATTCAGCTCTGTTCCTTGCTGAATGATTTTGGCCAAGTCGCCACCATCCGGATCCCCGGTCTGCCCTGTGCGGCAAGAGCAGGAATCCGGCCTCCTTGGCCAGCCCCTGTGGGGATGACCCACCCTCCCTGGGTCTGGTCTGGGAGGAGATGGGATGGGATCGAGCAGGCATCACTCTCAGGGAGAATCCTGTGCTCAGCGGTGACTGCAGACGCCCGGATGCTCTCCTGTGGGACAGGGCGGAAGGCACAGTCCAGGCATTGGGATTCCATGTCATCTTGGGCTAGCCAAGGACATGCGCTTACCTCTGACTCCCCCGCCTTGCCCGGTGCTGGCGCCAACTCCCTGCTCTCCAGAGGGACGTGGTGTGGCGTCCTCAGGAGCCCACGTGTTTCTCTGGAGAAGCTGGTCTGACGGAAGCAGGGAGACAAACCCCAGGGTCCCCTGCTGTCTTCTGGCCTCCCCTCCACTCCTAGCCCTGGACATTCCTAGGGACCCAGATTGAAAGCCCAGGGGCCCATTGTCCCTGGTATGAGATGGTGACGGCAGTGCCTGCACTTAGGAGGGTGGTGCAGCTAGAAATGTCAAGAGTGGTGACTTCTGTTGAGGATGCCACCATTTCACAGCTGGGAAACCTGAGGCACCCGCCCCAGCCCAGGTCCTCTGAGAGCCTTCCTGGTGCGGGCCTCCCTGGAAGGGCCCTTGGCAGCAGAGCCCCTCTTCCTTGACAGGTGGGGCGCTAAGGCCCGGGGCAGGGCTGGCCCAGGTCACACAGTTGGCCAGAGCCCCTTCACCTTGCCCCATCTCTCCTGGGGACCTGGCACCCTGGGGTCACGGTGCTGTCTCTGTGTCCCCCTCCAGAGCTGCCCTCCTCAGAGCACCTGAGCGTGGCAGACGCCACCTGGCTGGCCCTCAATGTGGTGTCCGGAGGCGGCAGTTTCTCCAGCTCCCAGCCCATTGGCGTGACCAAGATCGCCAAGTCCGTCATCGCCCCGCTGGCCGACCAGAACATCTCTGTGTTTATGCTGTCCACCTACCAGACAGACTTCATCCTGGTGAGCCCCTGGGCAGGGTCTGCGAACTGCTGTGGCCCCCAATCGCTCGTCAGCTCAGAGAGAGGATGCGGGGGCCTCAGGGTCGAATCATCAGCTCACATCCAGGCTCGTCTGCAGGTCCAGTCCTGTGTCACCCTAAGGTAGCCAGTGACCAGCGACCTGGCCTCCCTGGAGTACAGGGATCGGGAGGGTGGCCTGCTGCCCCCAAGAGGTACATGTCCCGGTCCCAGGCTTCAGGACCCTGGGACACTCAGCGCCTTGTCCCCCCTCCCCAGGTGCGTGAGCGGGACCTGCCCTTTGTCACCCACACCTTGTCATCAGAGTTCACCATCCTGCGGGTTGTCAATGGTGAGACAGTGGCAGCTGAGAACCTTGGCATCACCAATGGCTTTGTCAAGCCCAAGATGGGTGAGTTAGGGAGTCTGGGCAGGGGACACCTTAAGAGCGTAGTGGGGGTCCAGGCCGGGCGTCAGGGCTGGTCTTGCAGAGGCGGTGACTGAAGCTTAGAACCCCAGTAGGAGTGAAGCCAGGTGGCTTGACTTGAGAAGAACATGCCAGGCCGCTCATGTAGCATGTGCAAAGGCCCGGGGGCCTAGAGAATTGGGACCGAAGGGGTGGTGGAGGCTGGAAAAGTCACAGGCCTGGGCCTCACTGGACCCTCCACAGGCAGCTGCCGGCCAACCCCAGCCCACCCCACCGCCTCTGCCCAGTGTCAGCCCCCTTGTGTTTGCATTCACAGTCCAGAGGCCGGTCATCCACCCGCTGTCCAGCCCGAGCAACAGGTTCTGTGTCACCAGCCTGGACCCTGACACACTGCCCGCTGTCGCTACACTCCTCATGGACGTCATGTTCTACTCCAATGGGTAGGCCCCTGCGGGTATGAGCAGCTGAGGGGCACGTAAGAGTCTGATGGCAGGGACAGACCCGCCTCAGAGCTAGTCTGAGGCAGGTGACACAGGCCTGCTCTGGACACTAATCTGGAGGTGAGAGGTGGGGACATGGCTTTATCCAAACCCCATTCAAGGGGCAGAAATGCTGGACCTCATCCTTCTTTGGTAACCCCAAAATGTGGAGACAGCCGGTACACGTGGATGTGGTGAACACTGCACTGTCCCCAGCACCAAGGGTGAGCCCAGGCGATCGGTGCTGGGGACTCAGTTGTCATTCAGTGGGCACAGGCCACATGGGGCAGGGCAGCTGGCAGTGAGCAGAGATTGCCCTGAGGGCCAGCTGGGTCTCCGGCACTGTGGAGTGCAGCGCCCACCTCCGTGAATGTCGTGGATCGCTGGCTTTCCCAGGCCGCTGCTCTTGCCAGCAGCTCACAGAGAGGCCTGCAGACAGGGCCGGCCAGCCAAGGGGAGTCCAGTCAGCGGGCCCAGCCCTCACCAGCTCCCCTGGTCCCCAGGGTGAAGGACCCCATGGCTGCCGGTGACGACTGCGGCCACATCCGCTTCTTCTCCTTCTCCCTCATCGAGGGTTACATCTCCCTGGTGATGGACGTGCAGACCCAGCAGAGGTAAGCCGGACCCGGGTGGGGGTCTCAGTGGTGGGCACGTCACCCACTTTGTCCCTAATCAGCCCACTCATAGCCTTCATCACAGGTAGCTGGTCCCACCCCCAGGGGACAGGCAGCTCAGACGTGTGAAGGATGGCAGGGCCATAGTGGGCTGTGGGGATGTGAGCACACACCCTGGGCATCTAGCTCTCCTCTTCCCTCAGTCCCTTTGGAGCCAGGGTGAGGGGGCTGCCGTTCCCAAGCCCTTCCCAACCTTCCCTTCTTGTCCCCCAAGCCCCCAAGATGCAGAGTGTGCTGGCAAACACATCAGGGCCACCGTCCTGGGCCCTTAACTTGGGCCCAGCCAGCCGCTCCCTTCTCTGTCCCTGGGGGCAGGGGGTTGCGCCTGAAGGAACACAGCTGACATGTGCCTGGGCTTTTTCTTACACCTGTTAAGGTTTCCTAGTAATCTGCTATTCACGAGCGCCTCCGGAGAGCTCTGGAAGATGGTGCGGATTGGAGGGCAGCCCCTGGGATTCGGTGAGCCACCGTGGGGTTCAGGGCTGCGGGGCGGGGTGGTTAGCTGTCTGCTTTGGCAGAAGTTTGTGCTGAGGAGCAGGCGACAGGGAGATGAGTGTGTGCCATACCAGCGTGAGTCCAGCAGGCTATAGTCAGACCTGCCTTCCAGAAGGTCGAAGGTGTCCAGCACGCTGACAGCTCTGAATAGTCCCCCCGCTCCCCGAAAAAAAATCCGCAAGAGTCAAGCCCGGAGAACTCCAGATATTCTTTTTTGTTTTTCAAAGGCAAGAGGCAGGCAGGAATGAAGGCGAGTAGGCAGGGAGGAAGAGGGGAAGAGGAAGAAGCATTTGATTCTGATTTCGTTGTGCACATTGGTTGTTTCCCACCCTGGACTAGAGCCCAGGGCTGTGTGGCCTGCGCTCCTTGAAGCGATTGGCTCAACCACTGCTCCACCAACGTGAGCCTGCCTACATTCTTGACCGTGGTTTGGAGTAAATTTTTACATCATCACAGACATACACAAACAGCGCCAACCAAAGGTCCACGGGACGGCGCCCACTTGAGTGGGACTGCGCGTTCAACCCTTTCTTTGTTCGGTGCATCATTTAGTGAAACACTGCTCAGCAGCCTTCTACACTGCTGTCACAAATGAATGACCACCCCTAATCACCTACCCACCCCCTTTTCAGAAGAATAGCTATGTCTCCACACTAGCAGCACAGACGGTCACAGACACATAGGCCCAGGGCCGCACAGTTCAGGGAGGGCTGATGGAGCAGGACCAGGGGCAGAGGGGATGCTGCGGGGAGCTGGATCCCAGGCTGATGCCCAGGTTCTGGGCTCTCATACCCACCCAGTTAGGGACAGTGTTGGTGGAAATGCATCATGAGCTGCCTCCTCTGAGAGAAACCGGGGATCGTGTTAGTGGAGAAACATGGTCCTGAAATCCTGGAGGTCTTCTTGTAAGAGGAAGCTGATTAGTACCTTCAAGTCAGGGAGGACGCTGGGGGTGAAAGGAGGGTTGACCCAGGGTCACCTTATGCACTGAGTTTTGGGGGAAGCCAGGAAGCACCACCGACCCCTTCTTTGGAGGTCCAGAGGGAGGAGGATGCTCCAGCCCTAATACAGTGTCTCATGCAGCTTTGAGGGGTGAACAGGGGCCAGGGTCTGGGATAGATGTCAGTGAGGAAACAGGCTGAGAGGAAGTGACTTGGTCAGTTACCTGGACTAGGAAAGAGTCCCGGGCAGACAGGCAGGAGGACCTGAACCCTTACTCCTGCGTGCCCACACTCCCTCCAGCTCAGACAACCCAGGGACCGCAGACAGAGAAGATGAACAGGGACCAGAAGCACAGAGCCAGGGTGGTCGGAGGTGGAGCCCTGCGGATGGAGGGCTCCCGATTGTCTGTGAGGGGATCAGAGGAGCCCCTGGATGGGGGGCGAGGGGGTTGTTTGTGCTAAGCCCTCTGGGGCAGGGGTGGGAATTCTCTGGGGGCCAGGCAGAGGGGAAGCCTGGGCAGCAAGGCAGGTGACACCCAGGTGACGAAGCTCTGAGCATGAACCCCCGTCTCCCCCCAGATGAGTGTGGCATTGTGGCCCAGATCTCCGAGCCACTGGCCGCCGCAGACATCCCCGCCTACTACATCAGCACATTCAAGTTCGACCACGCACTGGTGAGTGTCTGCCCACCGGGCCCCCAGCAAGCGGGGCGCGGGGGCTCAGTGTCTGCCTCCTGCCCCTGCAGGTACCTGAAGAAAACATCAACAGTGTCATCGGGGCACTGAAAGTCAGCCAAGCCGAGAAGCATTAGCGGGGCCTCTGCCCCTGCACCCCGTCCCCACCCTGTCCCCCAGCCGCCAGCTCTTCTTGCAGTATTCCACACCAGACTGGAACGTCAGCCCCAGGGCCCAAGCAGGCCTCCCCTGCCCTCCTGCCTTCCCG